>JASDQU010501041.1:30255-48832 GCA_032191745.1 Picea mariana | reverse complement strand
GTAGAATCTTCCATTTGAAACCTTTTCAACATTTCTCTTAGATATTTCTCCTGAGAAAGAAATATTCCTTCAGACCTCTGAGTAATTTGCAGACCAAGAAAAAATGGCAGTTCCCCTATCATAGAAATTTCAAATTCATACTGCATGGAAGAAGCAAACCATTGTACCAATGAAGCATTATTACTTCTGCAGATGATTTCATCTACATAGACCAACACAATGAGTGTTACACATGGTTTTGTTCACTCTAGTGATGTCTCTACAATGATGTATTCAGGCTCCCAGCAAGGACTTTTTGCCTGAGAAAAACAATTGTTGTCTTCTTACAAAAAAACATTTTTAAAGTGAGTTCACAGGCTGCCTATGTACTAGGGTGTGAGAATGCTTGATTCTCATATGCCACCCACACTTAGGGTGCAAATTGTTCGCAGCCTGCTCCATAGATAGGGTGCGAACCCGTTTTTAAGTTTGGAAAAGAGGAGGTCATGAAGGTTCTAGAAGGGAATCTTCTAGAAAATGAGTTGGCATTCATATGGTTGGCATTCTACTGACTTCTCAAATTTTGTGGGATCATCCTCATACATGTAACCATCTCTCCTTCTCCTATATATTGAAAGGTTTCTTATGGAAAAGGTTAAGAAAGATTGGATGAAGAATTGGTGAAAGAATTGTGTGAGGAACTCTGCTTGGATAGAAGCTTGAAGACTCCATTGGGCCTATCAAGCTGTGTTAGATCTTCTTCATGTGATTGTAGAGAAAGTGTGTGTTTTGGAACCAAGGGTCACTGAAAGGAAGCTTGAGACATCAAGGCGATTAGGTTGCAATCTTCTACATTCATTTAATATGATACAACGGCATGTCCCTTTCCCATAAAACCACTCTTATTTTATTGTGTAACTCCTTGATCATTTGCATCGGTTAACATTGAATATACTTTGCTATTTTCACTTTGGTTGGTTTGTGTTGTCTTGAACTTGATTGCACAAGAGCACCCAAGAGAAGAGGAATAACATAGACCTAAGGAAGCGATCTAAAGGTATGTCACTCGTTTCTTCCTATTAGTAGATTCAATAATTATAACTTAGGGAAAGAGTTGTGTCCTGTCTTGTTTTGTTCCAGATCCAGGTGGATCTAGGGGGATTTATTAGTGTCTACACCTACCGATTTATCCGATAACAAAAATGGTGACTCCACTGGGGAGACAACCCATTCTTAGTGGTTTTTTCTTGACCATTTTCTCTTAACCTACCATTTTTCATTCCCATCAATCTTTGAGTCTTGAGGATACCCTTATAGACTCCCTAGGTCTAGAAGTTCCCTCAAAATTTTTTTCCTTTTTCCAAAATTTGTTTGTTTACAGACCTTCTCACACTGCACCCTTCTGTAGCCTATGAGAATCACTTGAGTTTGCACCCTGGTGTTCAGTCTAGTGTGAACTTATCGCACTATGCCTCTGTCTAGCCTACGAGAATCCTTGATTCTCACACTGTAACCCACTGCCAACCTACAAACCTACTTGCAAAAATTTTTGATTGAGCCTTTTGTGTCCTCAGATGCCTAGATTTGTTTGTGTGTCTAGGAAGAACTTCTCTAGCCAGAGATTGCATGTTTCTTGACTTCAGATCTCATGAATGATTAGTTTTCGAAAATCGAAAGATCTTCTTGTTCATTTTTCTCATATTTTTACCTCTTGACCTTTTTTTTTGTTTTTTTAAACAAGGATATAATCTCTGATTCTGGAATCCGAGTGTTTGTTTGGTCGGGAGCCCTTGATTGGATTAAAAGTTGAGATTGATTCGGGGTGTTTGTTGTTTATTCCTTTTTCGTTGGTTGCTTACTTTTTTTTTTAGTTCCATCTTCGTTGCTTGGTTTCTAATAAAAATTAAAGACATTTTCTTTTTGTTAAGCAACTTTTCATTCGAAAATATTGGCATTCAAGTATTGAAAAAGAACGAATAGAGAATTTGCATTGTTCATGATTGTTTGATATTACATTTTAAAGAAGATCATGCACCATAGTTCATGTTGTTCCAGAAAAATCCTCTTTCCCTCCTGTAAATAGGATTCATCGAACAAAAATTTGTATCATTAATTCCTACTTACACATTGTTGGGTCAGAGTCTCACACAACATTGATTTCATTTTCGTCTCCTCTTGAGTAACAACAACCTTTAATAATATTGCACAACTTTAAAATTCAACTAGTAACTTTTTCTAGGGCTCTTTTACACCAACATTAGCTAGGCTAGAGCTTTGGACTAGGCAGTGAGACACACTCTCCAAAGAACAAAACATACAATAGTATCTTGTGATAGGGAGTGTCAAATTCCATTTGCAACATTTTGTCCTAGGAAGCCCTTCTCACACAAGGGTCAAACCTGAGGTCACATCAAGATTGACAGATTTACTCACCCTGCTTTGTTGATATTGGTGTAGAGATTGAACATATTACGGGGGTCACTTGAAGGTATACCCACAATGATGAGTGGAAGCCTCTCAAGCTGATTTTAGAGCAGATACCCTGCCCTTGCATGTGTATCGGATTGTCAACTATTCCCCCAAGCATTATTGTTGTTGGTGACAACCTTAGTAGCCTATCTTTTTAGGGTCTTACACAAGGTGACTGTGAAGGGGAAAGTCTTCATGGTACTTGGAATCAACATTGGCCAGAATCACTCGGGCTCCTTGGAGGGTATACCCACGATTATGTGTGGGAGATTTCACCAGGGTGTAAGTCCGTTAAGCAAGTATTCAACGTAACTTTTCCACCCTAGCCCAACCCCTTCTTGTCTCGTTGTTGCGACGTTGGATTTCATCACCAATTAGTGACCTCGAAATTAGAAGGTCTTGTTTGTTTGGTTTTGCTTCCTATATTTTACTAGCACATGTTGTTTGTTTACCAAAGTTGGCCATAGAATTTCTTTCATAAGATTCTAACTCGATCACAATTGAACCTCCATGCCGTTCACATAGAATGCAAGGCTTACCCCTAGAAAATATGGAAGTTTCTCAACCCTTGCCTACTAACTCACTGGAGGGCTCTCCTCAACAGAGTGAAGTCCAAGACATTGCCACTCCACGAGTGGAAATAACTAACTCTCTAGAACAGTTTAAAATTTCCAATTCTCGAGAGGACTTTCGACTTTATCCCGACTCTGAGAGACGTATTGTGCAAGTGAATTATTTAGGAGACTTAGTTGTTCAGTCTTCTGAATCACCAACTAGACCTTTCTTAGGACCCGAGGGTCAATATCCTTTTTGCACTACTAGCAATTTTAGACGGGATCTCTTTGGCTCAGGAGTAGGCATTGATATCATTATCACACATAAGCTGCCCAAAACATCTGATCCATATGCAATACCTTTTACTACTTCTTATTACTTTCCTAGTATAGAAGCTCCACCAGCTAGCGACATATTGACTATCCCTCTACAAATGGTCCATTATACAATGGTCCCAGATACTATGAGTCCACACACCAAGATTACAACGGCTATCCAAGCCCCCATTGGCACATCGCTTTCACCCAGATTCACTCCATTGCTTCCACCCGGATATCACGCATTGAACGCTTCTATTCCCACTCCTACACATATCACATCCAGGACTCCTAGTGGTTTCCTTCCTTCTAGGCATCATCCTCACGGTTTCATCCTGACACTTCCTCCACCCCCTTTCAGCATACCTCTTCCATCCTCTGTCGGAGGCACTGATCCTAGTGGCACCATTTTTCCTTTCACACCTAATTACCAGATTCCTGTTGGTGGACAATTTCACCAAGGAGGCCAAACCCAATCCCCTTTTTCAGGACAAATCCCAATAGGGACACAACCCCTGATTGGAGGACAACCCCCCCCAACTCCACCCTATGGAAAAAACATACCTTCATCCTTGGCCCAGTATTGGAATTATCTTGTTCAACATAATCCTTACTCGACTAGGGGGAAACAACCTCAAGCTAGCTCCGTCGTCCCCCCTAGCACAAGCCAACCATATCCAGGCACGTATAATCCTATTTGGGGCTTGAACACTCAACTCCATGCCCCTATTCAAGGGCACATACCTATGAATTACTTGCCTCCACACCAACAACTAAATCTGCCCGGATCTTCGCATTATATGCAAACTGCTTATCGTCCCACTGGTCTACCGACGGTACTCCCTCCCCAAAGTCACCAGTACCCACATGTGAATAGATAGTTACCCTTCTTAGCCACCCTGGACCTACCTGATTTGTTGAGGATTTTGACTGATCTGATTCGTCACTCTCCTCAATGGCCTGCCATACCGGCCAAACTACCATCTGACATCCCTAAATTCGATGGTAAACTAGGAGAGGACCCGAACAATCATGTAATGATTTTTCACCTTTGGTGCTCATCCAACTCCTTGATGGATGACTCTATTCGCTTATGCCTTTTTCATCAAACCCTCACAGGGTCTGCCGTGAAGTGGTATATAGAATTACCACGAGGCTTCTTCATCGACTTCAACACCCTCGCTATGGATTTCCTCACCCACTACCAGTTACCGATCCACTACAAAATGAGAACCAAGATCTTGAGTTCTTTAAAACAAACCAAAGCCACTCATATCTCCAATCACATTCATGAGTGGGGACGGAGACGACGCCTCATCAAACTCGAACTTTCCAATCAGTTGCTGGCAGAGTGGTTCACGAAATCATTCGTGAACGACATCGCTCATGACATTTCCATGGGTGGAGTTGTCACAGAAGAACATGCAATCAATCGTGCCCAATACCTAGACCTCATTTACTCAAAAATGAGTACTCTTTATGGCTTACTCCCTGATGCACCTTGTCCTTCTACTTCTACTACTTCAACCACCTTTGTTGCTTCTCATGCAGCTGACGATGTGATTAACACCTTCCATGCCCAACCTCATTCCGTCCAAACTTCTGGCAACAACCCCAGATCCATTTCTTCTAATGTTCAAAATGCTTTGTCTCCTACCCCTACCACCGACAAGACTTCAGAGGTAAATTCTATTCAATCTACCCCTCCAGCATAAATAAATCCAAAAAAGGAAAGGGTAAGACCAATGAGGATAAAAATAATCCACAAACTGAGAAAACCAAAACAACACTTGTTGACGATAGGGATAAGCGCAAACCCTGATGCCCTTGTCTTATATGTGGTGATGATCACTACAATAAGGATTGTCCACGATGAGCCGAGGTTACTAAGTTCCTTCAAGGGACCACGAAACCCCCCACTTTGGCCGTATTGTCACAACCCTTCCCCTATCAAAAACAAGCCCAATTGTTCATTCATGACCAACCTTCCCCCTCCAATACATCCTATGTATTAATGTGTATAGGTGATTCAAAGAAGAATGACATCACACTTACCACTCGAGCCAAAGATTATTCTTCCTCCAAAGAGAAGGTTGATGCAATACCTCCTTCATCGGTCCAACCATCTCCCACAACTCCACCTACCAACGGTCCTCTTCATCTTGAATGACCGAGCCGAGATTCAGTTCTTCTCCCTCCCCCAAAGGGTGTTGTTCAAAAATCGGCTTTCAATCCTCATGCACGTGCCGCCCAAAACTATAGTATTGTTGAATATCTAGCCCAAGCATCGTTTGCGACGTCATCCCTCGAAGTCCTTCAGAGTTGTCCTATACAACGAAAGGTATTGTTGAAAGATATTGGTGGAATTGACCCTACGGATATGAATTTAATAATTTTTGACTTGGAAGATCACATTCCAAGGTTACCCCCTCAACTCACATTCCAAATACAAGTTATTGTCTCCGACAAAAACATTTGTAGAACAGTGATCGATGAGGGTGCCTCGACGTGTGTCATGTCTATTACCTTCTGGAAAGCCATTGGCTCTCCTCCTTTGATTGAATCCAACAACATGCTCAAAGCCTTCAATGGCTCTGGCTTTAAGCCTTACAGTTTCCTCCCATCATTTCCTATTACGTTAGAAGGCAAAACATTCCAAGTCGATGTGGAGGTCTTTGACGCTCCTCTCGATTACAACCTTCTACTTGGTCGTAGCTGGATTGATTCCATGCACACATTTGTGTTGACTCTTTTCCATGTCGTGTTTTTCCCACATCAAGGAAAAGTAGTTACCATATACCAGTTGGCCTTCTTTCACTCTGATGCACGTACCAGCAACATACCATTCATTTCAAAACCCTCCCTGGATATGAGAACGTCGGTGTAGGTATTCTTAAAGATTCCTCTTTGATGGGCACTTTCCCCATCCCACCACCTGATATTCCACATACGTTTTTCACCTCGATCAACATGATATCCACCTCTATTCATGGAACCACTGCGTCTCACGACCCATGGATGGTACCCAACCCCATCAATCATCTTCGTTATGGTGATGAAATGCCTTTGAGTCCGTTCGAATCCGCTTATCAAGACACTCAATTAGAAACCCTTTCTACCCCCTCTCTTGGTGATTCATCTCAAGATCCATTCCACGTTATTTTTCCCACGAACGAGATCATTATGTCTGTCATGTCCATGGAATAAAACCCTTGGGACGATGGACATCATCGTTCCATCCTCTTCCTAGAGAAACACACCATCGAGGGTTACCAACGGATCTTGACCCCATCGACCATTGTCGTCATTTCTACCGTTCCTGAGTCTACACACAATGTGATTTAAGAAAGAAAAATTAAGCAATATCTCACCCACCATCCCCCTCGACATATCCATAAAACCTGGAATTATTGAAAATGTGCATATTGAAGCTTCATGTTCCTATAATGAAGTTGTCACCTATAAGTCTCTTTTCCAAGAATTCGATGACATCTTCATATGGAGCTATGAAGAAATGTCTGGTATTGACCTCGCCATCATGATACATGAGATTAAGACATACCCATATGCTAAACCCATCCGGAAATGACTTCATCTGGTCCACCCACATAAAGCAGCTGCCATCAGGCTTGAAGTTGAGAAACTTCTCAAAGTTGGCTTTATTTACCCTATGGCTCTAACTGACTGGGTTTCCAATCTTGTTCCGATTGAAAAGAAACAAGGCACCATCCATGTGTGCATGGATTATAGGGACATTAACAAAGCTTGTCCTAAAGACAACTTTCCTACCCCCTTTGTTGACTAGATCGTCGACGATTGTGCTAGAAGTGAAATATTATCTCTGATGGATGGTTTCTATGGATATAATCAAATCAATATCGTTCCTGTGGACCAACACAAGACTGTCTTTATTTGTCCTTGGGGCACGTTCGCCTACCGGAAACTTCCATTCGATTTAAAGAATGTCGTCACAACTTTTCATCGTGCTATGTCTTCCACCTTCCATGATATAAATCATATTATGCATCCATATCTCGATGAATTACCTGCTCATTCCATGCATCGTGTAGATCATCCAATACACCTCTGCGCCATTTTCCTTCGCTGTCGTTTTTACCATATACGCTTGAATCCCTACAAATCCATTTTCTGCATAGAATTCGTCTGAATTCTAGACTTTATTGTTTCACGTCAAGGGATTCAGGTATATCCTTTGAAGGTTGAGGCAATTCTTAATCTTCCTCCCACTACCAACAAATATTTCAAAGATTTGAAACTGTCTTTGACACGTACCCCGCTACTCTTCCCACCTGATTACAGTCGAGATTATTTCCTCTACCTCGCAGCCTCTGACTCTACCATCGCTATGGTTCTCATCCAGGAGAATGGTTCTCATGATGAATATGTCATCTATTACTTGAGTCGAAGTCTTGCGACTATCGAAACCAAGTATTTACATGTTGAAAAACTGGCCTTGGTAGCCGTCCAAGCAGTTCAACATTTCCGGCACTATATCCTCTCTCGCAAAACTACAGTAATTTCTAACTGCAACCCTATGAAGCACATTCTTACATGCCAACTGCTAGGGGGAAAATACTCCAAATGGATCATGATACTCCAAGATTTTGACTTAGAATTTGAATGCACTAAGTCCAAGAAATCCTTAGTGTTTGTCGAGTTGATATGCGATCTTCCCTGCCTTGAAACGGAAAATGTAGAAACGGATTCGTTACCTGATGAATATATTTTCCTGATCAGTTCCTATGACCTTTGCTACATAGATATCATCATATATCTTCAAACCCAGACTTTACGGCCTGATTTTTCTAGTCCCGACTATCATCGAATACGCTACCAAGCCCATCAGTATATTATCCTCAATGATACCCTTTATCGTTGTGGGATTGACTCCATTTTTCGACGCTACCTCACATTTGACGAAGCTGAGAAAGCCCTCAATGACTACCACTCTGGAGCCTATGGTGGTCACATGTATCGGTATGCTACTGCCCATAAGATCTTACGTGCAGGATATTTTTGGCCTTCTTTATTCAATGATTGTATAATTTCCATCCAAAAATGCCATGCCTGCCAAACCTACAACCATAAAATATGATCACACACTGCTCCTTTACACCCTGTGGTCTCCGTTGGTCCTTTTGCAAAATGGGGTATCGATTTCATGACATGTCACCCTTACTCGTTCGGGGGGCATGGTTACATTATTGTAGCCATAGATAACTTCACGAAATGGGTTAAGGCGATGCCAACATTTGACAATACCAAAAGGGCTGCAGCATTATTCATAGTCAATCACATCATTGCTTGGTTTGGTGTTCCTCAAGCCATCATTACTAACTAGGGTAGCCACTTTAGAAACTACATGATGTCTGAACTCACTGAGAAGTTGGGTCTTCACCATGAAAACTCAACACCCTGTTACCCACAAGCCAACGATCAAGTTGAAGCAATAAACAAGGTCCTCATTACCATGCTTCGATGAATGATAGGGATTCACAAAACGAGTTGGCACACGATGTTATTTTCAGCATTGTGGGATTATCGGACATCTGTTAAGTCTTCTACCTGGTTTACACCATTCCAGTTAGTCTATGGTCTAGAATCCATTCTGTCGATTGAATGTGAGATACCCTCCCTCAAACTAGCCATCGAATTTCTCCCAAACACTTCTGCTGAAGAAGAACATATGTTGCATCTCATGCAATTAGATGAAATTGATTGCGATGCCACCCTAGTCATAGAAGACCAGAAGAAACGCATCAAAGCCCAATATGACAAACATGTCAAGCCTCATGTTTTCTCCGAAGGTGATCTGGTTCTCCTTTACAAAGAAGATCAGGATATGCTAGGAGCCGAAAAATTTGAAGCTATGTAGCGAGGTCCTTATATCGTTAGATGAGTTTTGGAAAAAGGAGCTTACGAGTTAGTGGACTATGACGGTATCCCTTTGAGTGAACCCAAAAATGGGTTGTACTTAAATAAGTATTATGCCTAAGATCACCTGTGCATGAGTGCTTGTATTTTATTTTATCATACTTTTTGTTGCTTTTCTTTGCTTTTTTCGTTATTTGGTCTCTTCCCTCGACCGCTTATCTTGCGTTGTACTTGGTTTCCAGATGTTGGAGTCTTCACAACCCCACATTGGCTTCACCGATGGCACTAGCTGTAGTACTAAGAACCTTGCTTCTGCTGCATGGGAAATTTACACCCCTACAAACGAAATTATCAGTCTATGTGGTGTGTGCCTCGGTTGTACAACCAATAATATTGCAAAATATAGCATCGTCATCGAATTGTTAATTGATGTTATTTCCCTTGGTATCCATCGCCTAGTTATATGAATTGATTCACAGCTAGTAGTACTACAGTTAAGTAACATCTACGCTATCTGAAGTCCTACTTTATTACGGGTATATTTACGAATTCACCTCTTGGAACATTATTTTGATTATATTGAGTATCAACACATTATGTTAGACAGACTTTTGGGGTATTTAAAAACCAATCACACATCACATGTATAACACAACACAAAATGAGCCAGTAGAAGCGGTATATATGTATATAACAAGCAAAAGTTTTTTACAAAAAGTTTTTGTCCAAGGACCAAAATCTCAAAATACAAAGCCCATGGCTTCTATAAAATAACATCACGGATGACGCTCATGATAACACACTACTACTCCAGCCACCCTACGAAGAAATCGACTGATAGAATCGGATACGCCCACAGTATGGAACTGGTAACATCTAGGGATCTCCCCAATAGCAATATCTGGGATGTCCGTGGTCAACCCCTCCAAGTTCTGCTCCACTACCTCGTAGTCTTCGGTGTCCCATCTCACCACTGGAGCCACCTCTCCTCACCGTTGAATAGGAAACATTCCTAGAGGTCGATATGGACCCATATCTGTGTCATCAAAAAGATATTTTTGATTAGTTCTTGGACAAACATAAAAACATTGCATATGATTAAATTTACAAAAACAATTAAAAAAGAACAAAATGTGTACTTCTTACCTAGATCGCCCCACTGAGCATCCTCAGGCAGGTCCAAATCTAGATCTCCTTGGAAATCCAAACCAGCATATGCATAATCATCAATCATCATCATTTGTGGCCTTAACCAGTCAAAAAATGCATCATTGTACCTGATTATGGGCCCTGATATGTGACATGCCATGAGGTTGCACCACCTCAACATCCCCGGATCCCTTGGAGCCGGTAAACCCCATTCAACCTGTAATCGTAGTAGTGGGACCCTCTCGAGAAAGAATGACACCAAAAGTGATCTGTACCCAAACTGCTTCAACTCGCCCTTTCTGCATTTCATCAATTGCCTCTTTATACTATGGAGGACTACATCTGACCAGTTGAAGACCCGAGGCTATGTGCACTCTATGGCATACTGAAAGAAGCTCTGGAGAGCCATATGTGGAACCGCACTCCCAACCATACATGCAATAGTGAACAAGATGGTCTGAAGGGTCAAATCTTGGACCCCCCAAATAGCAACCTTACCCTTGCTCCCCTCTGCCTCGGGGACACAATACCGATGACAATAATCACTCATAGGGATCCCACTGCCTCTACCTCTAGTCAAACTAGCGTGGTATCCACATCATGACAACCCCTTTAGGAAATATATATCCTCGATATATAAGGTCAGTGTATGGACTCCCACGTGAAATAATTATTGGTCCACGTACCACATATGGACCAGGTATTCCAACAATCTAAGTTGGGCCCTCATGCCCAGAATCCCGAATAATTTCAAAATCCCACAGTCCCGAAGGGTGGCAAATGTACCAGAGTCATTCCCAGCAATGGAATCCTCTTCTTCATGTTCTTTTTCTCACCACTCTAGCATTGTGATGGTCAAACACCTGCACAAGAGCCATGAGAAAAGTGTCAGCAACTTGTTTCAAACTTTGGCATAATTTTAATTAAGAAAATTTCAACTTTAAAATTCATTTCTCAGCCCTCACAAGTGAGACTTGGGCATAATGCGAGGTTCTCACAAGTTCCCTTAAGGCCACTTGTGAGAATCCTTGATTCTCACAGGTCCCACAAGGCCCACCTACGAGAACGCTTGAGTGCATGGTGTGGCCCTAAAATGGACTTAAAACCCCAAAAATTGCCAATGAAAACTAAAAATAAACCATGGAAAAGTTGAAAGATCAAGATCTTACCTCAGTGGCTAAGACGGTTCACCAAACGGTCACTTTTGCCTCCCGGAATTGTGCAAAGAAATTTGGAGGAAAATGAGGTATATTGGATAAGTTTTTGGCAAAATCACAATGAATTGGTAAAAAGCCCTTATTACCCCTAGTTATTCACTTTTTACTATTTTTTAATGATTTTTTCCTATAAAACCTAATACCCTAATAGTATTGTGAGTATGGTCTTTTGCATATATTGCAACTTCGAAGTCTGAATGGAGGGTACGGGTGTTCTTTTTCTTTTTGTCGCATGTGCAACTACTTTTTAAGGTTTTTCAGAAAAAACCTCGAGCTCAGTCTTCATTCGTTCTCGCGCTCAAAAATACATGAGAATGTAACTGAGTATACTTTTTCTCGTCTTTTCATACTCATCATGGTAACACAAAAACGACGAACGTAAAGGAGTATCCTTTAAGCTCTTTTCATGCTCCCTAAAAATGAAAGGATGGTCGAGCAACCTTGTTTTGTTCACGCTTGTAAAAGTATTTGAATAAAGCGTTTGATGGGCGATAGTTTATCACTTTTCAGTCTTCTCAGACTATTTTACAAAAAAGGAACTGAGAGAGTCCTCTTTAAGTGTTTTTTAGACTCTCAAAACATGAAAAACCCCCTAGTTTTCTATCCTTGGACTCATTAAACAAACATTGCAAGACCTGCCATGGGACCAAACCACTCCTTCCTAGGGTTCATTAAATATACTTTGAGGGACTTGTCTGAAGGATGAACTTACATCAACAAGCATATGTTATCCTCATCAATCTTGCATAAAAATAAAGAGGTACTTGCCAGAAATGGTGGGGGGAATTTTTTGAAAGGGATATGTTTTCATATTCATATTAATGGTAGTAAGCGTCGCTCTTGAACATGACACCCCTTGTTCATCATTCGAAGCCTGGTCGGGAAATCCATTTGTCTCTCATTTGACTTGCTACAATTTCCCGTATTGGGTCGTCTTTGAGTCAGTGTTGCCAAGTCCTTGGTTGTGTCATTCATATGTTCAAGAGAAGTTCACATGAGCCCTCTATTGAGTCATCCATCTACAGTTGTCCATTCTTATTTGTGTCAGCCTTCCCTGTGTCTATTTCAACCTCCTTTCATACTCTGTTTCACCCTCAAAATCCATTACTTATTTCATGTCATTGATGGGGGATACATTAAGGCCCTCCTGTGATGAGCCTTGTTCCATCTACTACAGCTCATTATCGAAAATGAGGCTTAGAAATCATTCAGTATCTTAGAACTTGCATGCCTTAATGGTAGGTCTCTTCACTTTCAACAGGGGTTCACATCATTGATCCCTGATTGAGAGATTTCATCGAGTGCTCGACTTCATATCATGTATTCACATTGTTTTGGATTGTAATATGGTACCTTGGGAGCTATTGACATCAATGGTGATTTCCCTCACACTTGTTAAAGGTTTTCATCAATCACCAGTAATGAAGTGGTAATGACTTCAACACATGTAATCGCATGGCTAGATTCGTACTTTCAAGTGGCGGGATTGAAGACCCTGGGTCTCATCTATTTGATCCAAGCTGTGATGGAGTATGTGTGATTTGTATCGACACATAGATCCACTTGGTATTTCATGTGGCTATGTTGTCTTAATTCAAGTTTTTTCACATAGATCCACAACGTATTCTTGGTGGCTATGTAGCATTTTTCGCATAGATCCACGATGTATTCATGGTGGCTATGTAACATTTTGATGGCATTGGTCCATGGTGTATGATTGGTGGCCATGGCCTATTCTTATGATTTCATTCATTTGTGGTCTGAGCATGGGAATGCCTACCTCAGAACTGGTATTATATTTTGCAGATGCTTGGTTGTTTGCAAGTTTCCAATTACGTGTGCTCCTGGTTTCTGACACACACATGCATTTTACAAAGTATTTTGGCTGTCACAAGTTCCATCCTCATACTTTGGGGGGCAGTCTGTTACACATGGTTTTGGTGATTCTAGTGATGTCTCTACAATGATGTATTCAGGCTCCCAACAAGGACTTTTTTCCTGAGAAAAATGACTATTGTCTTCTTCCAAAAACACATTTTTAAAGTGAGTTCATAGGCTGCCTATGTACTAGGGTGTGAGAATGCTTGATTATCCTAGGCCACCCACACTTAGGGTGTGAACTATTCACAGCCTGCTCCATAGATAGGGTGTGAACCTATTTTTAATCTTGGAAAAGAGAAGAGGTCACAAAGGTTCTAGAAGGGAATCTTCTAGAAAATGAGTTCGCATTCGTATGGTTGGAATTCTACTGACTTCTCAAATTTGGTGGGATCATCCTCATCCATGTAACCATGTCTCCTTCTTCTATATATTGAAAGGTTTCTCATGGAAAAGGTTAAGCAAGATTGGATGAAGAATTGGTGAAAGAATTGTCTGAGGAACTTTGCTTGGATAGAAGCTTGAAGACTCCATTGGGCCTATCAAGATGTGTTAGATCTTCTTCATGCGATTGTAGAGAAAGTGTGTGTTTTGGAACAAAGGGTCACTGAAAGGAAGCTTGCAACATCAAGAAGATTAGGTTGCAATCTTCTACTTTCATTTAATATGATACAACGACATGTCCCTTTCCCATAAAATCACTCTTATTTTATTGTGTAACTCCTTGATCATTTGCATCGGTTAACATTGAATATACTTTTCTATCTTCACTTTGGTTGGTTTGTGTTGTCTTGAACTTGATTTCACAAGAGCACCGGAGCTAAGCAGGAACAACAAAAACCTAATGAAGTGATCTAAAGGTATGTCACTCATTTCTTCCTATTACTAGATTCAATGATTATAACTTAGGGAAAGAGTTGTGCCCTGTCTTGTTTTGTTCTAGATCCAAGTGGATCTAGGGAGATCTGTTAGTGTCTGCACCTACCAATTTATCCGATAACA
The DNA here is from genome assembly GCA_032191745.1 of Picea mariana. Classification (NCBI taxonomy): domain Eukaryota; kingdom Viridiplantae; phylum Streptophyta; class Pinopsida; order Pinales; family Pinaceae; genus Picea; species Picea mariana. Next base: position 34,371 of record JASDQU010501041.1, on the reverse strand, counting down.
ATGAGAAAATCTTTATCCTCTGTTTTGATATATAGATTGCATTCAATTGTTCCTGTCTTGAACCCTTTGTATTGAAGATACTTATCCAATCTGTAATACCAGGCACAAGGAGCTTGTTTCAACCCATATAAGGCTTTCTTCAACTTACATACAAGGTCTGACAGTTGGAAACTCTCTGGTTGTTCCATACAGACTTATTCTTTTAGATCTCCATTTAGAAAAGTTGACTTGACATTCATTTGGTAGAATTTAAAATTAGTATGACAAGCATAGGAAAGAAACATTCTAATAGATTCTAATCTATCTATGGGCACAAATGTTTCATCAAAATCCATTCCTTCTATTTCAACATACCCTTTGAAAACCAATATATATTTATTTCTTACAATATTTCCTTGCTCATTCATCTTATTTTTGTAGACTCATTTGGATCCTATTACATTTTTATTTGTTGGCCTAGGAACAAGTTCCCAAGTATCATTCTTTTCAATCTGATCCAGTTCCTCATTCATTGATTTTAACCAATTTACATCCTTCATGGCTTCATTAAATTTCTTGGGTTCCACCATGGATATGAAGGTTCTATGTGATTTCTCAGTGGCTTTGATTATCCTTCTCTGGGTTTGTACACCTTTGTCTTTCTCACCAATTATCTGACTTGCAGGATGATTCTTTTGAGTAATTATGGAGGAAGGATTTGATGTTGATTGTTTTCTTGACTCTTCTTGTCTTGGTGTCTCTTCTCCACCTGATTCATCATCTTCTTGTGACTCTAATATTTTTTGTTCTTCATTTTCATTATCCTCATCATCTTCTTTATCTCACTTGGTGTTTATTCTCTGTTGATATTTTACAGGAGCTTCTTCATCAATTCGAACATCAATACAGTCTACTAATTTATGCATTCTTTTGTTAAATCATCTGTAACCTTTATTGTTCATTTCATATCCTAAGAATATACCTTCATCAGATCTACCATCAAATTTTCCTAGATGATCAACATTATTTTTGATGTAACATTTACTTCCAAATACTTTGAAGTGCTTGATTCATGCAGGTCGACCAAACCACAACTCATATGGAGTTTTATCACTTTTCGGCCTTAGATGCGCTTTGTTTAGAATACGAATAGCCTCCACCTAGAAGGTTTGTGAAATGTCCCTTTCACTCATCATATCCCTTGCCATATGTTGAACTGATCTATTTTTGCATTCTACAACTCCATTTTGTCGAGGAGTACCTGGAATAGTATATTCTCTTTTAATTCCATGTCTGTCACTGAATTCTTTGAAATCTCTTGACAAAAGTTCTCCTCCCCTATCTGAGAGAGTTACCTTTAACTTCCTTCCTGTCTAAGTCTCATATAATGCCTTAAATTGTTTGAACTTCTCAAACACATAATATTTTTCTCTCAGAAAGGCAACCCACGTAACTCTGCAGAGGTTATCAATGACCAGCATAAAATAACATTCTCCTCCAGCTTCTTCCTTTCATGATGGTCCACACAGATCCATATGAATAATTTGAAGTGGTTTCTTTGAAGATGTGAAAATATTCTACTTGAATTGAACACAAGTCATATTCCCCATTTGATACGATTCACATACATAGTTATGAGGCTTAGATATTCTTGTAAGATCTTTCAAAGCACCTTCATTATTCATCTTGACAATATGATCAAAATTCAGGTGTCCAAGCCTTCTGTTCCATAACCAAATTTCATCAAATTTTCTTAAATGCCATTCCTCCTTATCTTCCTTCAGAACATAGACATTGTTTTCAGTTCTAACCCCTTTTTCAATCATCTCTCCTGTGTTCACTGTTTTTATTTTACAATCTTTGGCAGTGAAAGTGACTTCACATCCGCTGTCACATACCTGACTTACACTAAGAATATTATTCTTTAATCCATCAAAAAATAATACATCTTGAGCGTTGGCTCTTCCATCACCTAATATTACTAGACCTTTACCTCTGAGATTTTCTGGAGCATCATTTCCAAAGTTCACATTTCCTTATTTACTTTCTTTGAGTGATAGGAACTTTTGTCACTTTTCATATTACTGGAGCATCCATTGTCAATATGCCAGAGATTCTTTTGTCTTTGAGCTGCCAACACTAATGCACACTTGTTATCTTCTTTCTTCTTCCAAACATCAATGTTTTCATCTCTGTGATTTGAACCTGGCTTATAGTTCTTAAGGCGACAGTCTGTAGCTTTATTTCCATAATTATGGTTGATGTAACATTCTAGTTCATTGAATAAAGGATCATAACGATTGTTATGCTTAATCTACATCCTTTTCCCAACCATCACATGATTTGTAGTCTGTGTTTGTTTGTTACTTGGTTGTCTCATTCTTTGTTGTGGCAGATATTTATTCCTTGGGTGTCTTGATTGCTCATGTTGAAATCTTAAAGAGCAATTTACAACTTTGTGGCCAAATTTATAACAGTAAAAACAATATCCATAGAAAAAATATTTGTACGTGGAAAATGGATGTCTTCTTTGAGTAGGTCGATTTCTTCCATGCTGATGATTTCCTTGAGCAGAGGGTGTATTATTTCTTTTTTCTACAGATTCAATTCTGGTACCTTTTTCTTCACTCCTCCTTGGTGACTGATTATCTTCCTTTGTTTATGCAGGTTTGTTTTTTTCAATGGTTGTAGATTTGACAAACTTGATGGATTCTTTGTTGCTTGGCTGACCACTACTTGATCCCTATTCATAAACCAAACCAATTTTCAACTTCGGATTCCTTTATTGATTTATAATGGTGGCTTATCCTTCTGAGGATTTAATACTTGTCAAATTTTGATGATATAAGGCATGAAATTTCTCTAGATCGTTTCTGATAGAAACTACTTCAGCTTCCCATTTTTCACCTTTTGTTTTGGACTCCTTCAATTGTTGTTTGAGTATGTCTTCAATCCTCTTAGATTCTTCTAACTTAACCTTCAATGGAGAAATTTATTCAGATGGTTCATTGCATGTTTTATCATACCTAAGCAATAATTGTTTTTCTTTTCTTTGAATCTATCAATATATTCCTTGGCACTGACAAGTTCTCCTTCAAGATCTACTACTGCTTCATAATCAACGAACTCACTTCCTGTATCTTCAGTTTTTAGGTATTCTAAATCTATTAGCATGAGATCATTTATTTTACTTTCAATAGAAGAGTCAATGTTTTCATCATCTGAAGGATTGTCATGATTGTTTACACAAATACTTTTCTTCTTAAAATTATTCTCTTTATAGACCTTTTTGTGTTTGTGCTTCTCTTCATCATCATATGTCTGATACTTTCTTTTGTGAGAACACTTATTTGCAAAATGACCTATTTTACCACAGTTGAAACATTTGAAGGGTATCTTACCTTTGAATTTTCCTGATCCTTTCGTCAGGCTTCTCACAAAATTTGCTTCAATCTCATCTATATCGGAGTCATTGTTTTTCTCTGCTTTAAAGGCTACCTCTCTTGTAGTGGATTTACCTTTGGTGATTATCATTTCATAAGTAGTTAGGGTTCCAATAATTTGATCTAGTGGCAATGCTTTGAGATCATTTATTTCCTCTATAGCAGAGACCTTTGAGTTAAATCTATCAGGAAGAGATCTTAATATTTTCTGGACTAGAAAAGATTCATCTATCATTTCACCTAGACCTTTCATAGCACTGACAAGTTCTTCTATATGTAAACACTACTTACTGATAGTTTTGTCTTCATCCATATTTAACTGCTCAAATTTCAGTCTGTGAGTCTAAAGTTTTTCTTCTTTCACTTTTTCATTACCTTCATAACTATTTATTAGCTTGTCCCACATAACTTTTGTTGAATCACAATGCATGACTTTGAGAAACTCAGCTTCTGCAAGTTCACCGAGGATGGCATTCATTTCTTTTGCATTAAAGCTAAACTCCATCTTATCATCTTTTGAGGCCAAGACTACAAGCTTCATATATCCAATTTCAATGACATCCCAAACATTAGCACCCAAAGACATTAAATATGTTCTCATCCTTATTTTCCAGAAGGAAAAGTTTGTACCATCAAATAGAGGGACTCTATTAGTTGAACTTCCTTCATGACTAGTCATGTTCAAGCTTATGGA
>JASDQU010501041.1:0-30184 GCA_032191745.1 Picea mariana | reverse complement strand
CTTGTTCTTTTCACGAATATTTCTACATAATTATGTAATGTGTTGCTGAGAACTTAGCATGAATAGATATACAATGTTTTATTAATCACACGGGATACATAGAGAAACTGATTTTCATGAGGAAACACATAAAAGGAGAAAACATCTTCTTCTTAGGATGTCAATCAAGCTCCAACTTTCATGTACATCACAGTCTTTGAGCACCAACTCAAATATGAGGCTACAACGTCAGATAGCAAGCTACAACTTGCTGAGAGAACTAACTCTCAGATTTCTCTAGCACCCACTAGAAGGAAGCACCAACTCCCTGAGTGTTCCAGCACCAACTGGATGGAAGCACCAACTTCCAGTCACACAGGTACCAACCTCTATAACAAATAACAATGGTTCTCCCTTGCACCACCCTACCACCTTGGTTTTTTGGGCTGCAACTAGATGGAAGCTACAACTCCCTATGTTCAAGCACCCACTTGAAACTCTAAGGACAATAGTCCTCCCTAGCACCTCCATACCACCCTGAGATATAAAACTTTGTTACAAAAATTTATTATAGTGATACAGTTTTGTCAATGTCCTACCACTCTCGTCACTATTCTGCTATATTTCTTTTCTCTGCCTACATCAGTGTATTCCTACTCACAACATCTTTCTCTATATGTTCTTCTACTCTCTCTCTGCATGCACACCTTAACATTCTCTTCTATGCACATGAATCACAAAAAAGAGAACACTTGTCTTCTTTGTTTTATGTATATTTATCATGCCAATTCCTCTACCATATCATGCACGCAACTCTTTGTCCTCACTGGCAGTTATAGTCTTCGACACTTTTCCATCTATCAATTGTCTCTATGATGAGTCTTCATTTCACTGTCAGTTATCTCGAGATTCTTCAGGTCCTCTGGTGATCAACCTGAAGCTCTTCGAATTCTCTGGAAGATATCTCAATCTGTTCGTCATCTATGGCATTATCCTTAGATTCTTGGCTTCTCTGCCAATGTGACCCTTTCTATTCTCTGTTACAGTTATAGTTCATTTGACAGTTACAGGAGTTCCTCGAGAAGAAGCTCCTTGTGAACTTCACCTACGTGAACTAGCACTGGGTGCAAGTTCCTCTTCACATGTCCACAGGTTGTGACCACATGATAACCAAAAAGGGGGCTACTTGACTTCGCGTTTCATGATATTTTGTTGTGACTTGCCTCGATTCTCCCAAATCCCTATATCCAAAGTGGAGCCTAGAAAAGCTAGTTCCTTCCCTTATTTTCCACTGATGTGACCTTGCCTGTGACCACATGCCTAAATTTTGAGCGCTTCATGATTTCACACATTGGATATTCAGTTGCGAGTTTCCTCGATTCTCCCAACTGGAAAAATCCAAAGTGGAGCCTAGTGAAGTGCTAGCTCCTCCCTTAACTTCCACTAATGTGACCACTAGATGTGACTTGGGGCCAAGCACTTTGGGAGTTTGCGTTTCTTGGACTTTTCAAATTCGTCATGCTTGATCAACGGTCCATGATCCTCAGTGATACAACAATCCAGATCTCACCTTCGCAAATCGATATTTCACGAGTTTCGAGTCTTCTCTGATTGACGGATCATGACATTCTTCAATCAACAGTTGCGATCACCTTCTTCGCACTTCAAGATTTTGTGACTCGTGATGCCGGAGGTTAGAGAACCTCCCTTCTTCTGATTCCTGAAATCACGCTTGCATTAGATCAATGACCCACAATCCTGCATTTCGATATTTTGTGTTTCATGATGTCGGAGGTTGGAGCACCTCCTTTATTCGATTCTCAATTTCCCGATATCTGCTTACGTCGAATCGACGGTCCATGACCCAATGGTCCAGATCAAATCATGAACTTACATTTCACGACTTCGTCTCTCAGATATTTTTCTCCTGATCTTATACTCCTTGCAAATCCACTCGATATAATGGTTGTTGGTCCTTCGTGCTCAAATCCAACGGATGGGATCTGTTTTTCTCCTGCGCACTCATTCCTCCTGTCTGGAATTTGATCTACTGGTCTAGATTCTGCACACTGTTCAAGCCAATGATCACTGTTATTCCTCCTCCTGATCGTACGCTTCCTCCCGACTTTTAATAACTTCTAAGTGTCAAAGGCCTTGACCTTTGATCCTTCTGTGAGTCCTGATGACTTTGGGTCTCGTCTGCGTTTCTAAAAATGTTATCTCTCTTGAGATTTGGCAATGAAGTTAACCTTGGCCATGGCACACACTTGTGCTCTGCGTGCAACACTGTGCTATTCCTCCTGATCTTGTAGACAACAATTCCCAATGCTATCATCGCTTCTTTCCTGTTTTCCATCATTTCTACCAATATTCCATCATCATTGTTGTTCATGCCATCAATGACAAGCACACTCTTCCCATAAACATGCCAGCAGGGGACATTCATATTATGAGTTTCCTTTCACCATCTGTCTTATATTTTAATATTTTGAAGTGAGGGAAATCAATTTGTATGTATCATACAAGGGATGATATCTACTTAAATGTTTTTTTAAAAGGAAGGTCTATCATAATTTTTGAAGTATACTCTGAGATTAATTTTCTTCCAATTTTTCAATACACCTTCTCCTATAGGGAAGATTTTATAGGGATTTTGATTTTCAGGGATCAACCTTGAGTGAATTAGTCAGTTTAAAATCCGATAGAAGAGTTAAATTTATCAGGATTATCCTGGACATACTTTCTTTCAGTTAAAATCAAATGAACATAAGGATTTTCACCTAATCTTGTTTCAAAGTTATTTTTTTAAGTTTTCGGAGTCAAGGTGTAATTCTTTCTTTCTATGAAGATCCAGGAAAGGTAGCAAAAACTAGAAGAGAATAAAAGCACAAGGATAGGAAAAATAAAATAGAATAATGACTCAAAGGGCCAGACACAAAAGAATCTCATTCTGACACAAGTTTGTTTATTGATTTTTGAATTTCATTTAAAGCCCTTTTTATCCTTATTTTCTTTCTTCTTTTATTTGATTTTTATTTCATTTTCATTTTATTCAGAGAAGGCTTCAAAATTAATCTGTAATATTTATACTTTTCTGATCTTTGATCAGGTGACAATATCTATATGAGTGAAACCCCCTTTACATTCAATAAGATTTATTTAAAATTTTTTCTTAGACTAGTGGGGTAGGAGTTCATACCTCGGATTTCCTTTATATGTTCAATCAAGTAAATTATTAATTTATCACCTGTTTTGAGAGAAAGAAAATGTTTTGATACAGAAAATGTTTTGATACATTCTTATCTCTCAACTGATAGTAAGTATTCTACATAGGAACAAAAATGGGAAATGTCATAAAACTCCACAAAATAGAACTGATATGTGGTACAGATGCTTTTATATTTTTCTTTCATGATATCAAGTAGACTTGGTTTATTTACAACAAAGGTAAAATTTGGATAGTTTACAAAAGGAAAATAAAACTACAAATTGAAACAAAAAATTAACAACGTCAATCTAAACCAATATGTATAATGAGAATCTGAAATATGACTATTGCATAAAATGTTTTAGGTAATGCCCGTTGATAGGAACATCAAGAATTTTTCCATCGAGGTTTTCAAGTAAGAAGGAATTTTTCCCCTTAGCAACTACAATATTGAATGGTCTAAACCAGATATGGTCGAACTTGCCATGTTTCCCCGCATCTTCTTTCCTATCGTCCCACTTCAAAACTAAATCGCCAACGATAAACTCTTTGTCTTTAGTTTTTTTATTGAAAATGGCCTTCATATTATCTTGGTACTTTTGAAGTTTGTCATCTACTTCGGCCCTATCTTCCTAGACTTCAATTATTTGATTTATCCTTCTTGTAACATCGTTTGGCTCTTCATTTGCATCCTACCAAAGATTCATCATAGGAAGAGAGATATTCATAGGAAGGACAATGTTAGTACCATAAAACAATTGAAAAGGGGACATACCTATTGGCTTCTTGGTGTCGTTTGATTTTCCCATAAGGCGTATTTCAGGTGAACGTGACAAGCCTTCTTATTTTCTGTCAACACTTTTTTTATTATAGTCATCAAGATCTTGTTGGATGATTCAGCCAACCCATTCCCCTTAGGATAATAGGTTGTAGAATTTCCTAGCACAATGTTGTACTTTTGGCAGAAATTGACCATTGCCATAGATTTGAAATCTTGGGCATTGTCAGTGACTATTTTTCAAGGACAACCAAATATCGATAGGATTTTTTCTTCCAAGAAGTTTATTATCACCAAATCCATATAATTATGAGTTGGAATGGATTTGACTCACTTCGTGAAGTAATCGGTGGTGGTTAAAATCCATTTATGTTGGGCGCTTAACTATGGATGGATTTCTCTGATGAAATCTAGACCCCATTTTTGAAAGGGATCTTCTTCTTTGACCGGGATTAAAGGTAGTGCAGGGAGATTTTCTTACCAGAGAACAATTGAAAATAGTTGCAGGATCTGACCTTGTCATTCACATCAGTGAATAACTTTGGCCAATAATATCCTGCTCTTAAAATCTTGTAGGTCGTTTCCCTCCAGGCATGGTTTCCTCCACACACTCCTTTATGAAATTCATTTATGATGCCTTCTGTTTCAGATTCTATTAATAAACATAACAAGAAACCCATAGGATCCTTCCAATATAGTTGGCCATCGATAATACAATATTTAACTACATGTAGCTTCAAAGTTCTTGCTTTGGGTGGAGTCATGTCATTCGGACACTAAAGGGTAAGGAGGTATGAAAAAATGTCGCAATACCAAGAAGAGGAAGAAAAATTATCCTCAATATGAATCGTAGTTCTTTTATCATCAAGATCCTCTATATCCGGGAGATATTCGTGTGATTCCAAGTGATTTATCCTAAGTGCCCTGAAATTTGATTTGCCTAACAGTTTCGCCAAGGCTTGACCTTTGACTAGTTTTGTCGACTTTACTTCTAGATCGAACTACTAAATTTTAGCTAACCACCGACCTCTCTTTCCATCACTGTATGGTTGAACCAATATGTCTTTGACAACATTTTTTGGCATGTAACCGATTATTTTTTAATGCAACACATATTTCATGAAATCTTTGAGATCTTTTACCATTGCGTAAGCTTGTTTTTCAAGTATATCATACTTTAATTCTACATCCCAGATACTTTTACTGAAAAAGGCTATCGGTTGCTCGAAACCTTCTTCGTTATTTTGTAGGAGCACAGCTGCGATAATATGTTCAGAAGCGAAAGAGAAGATCAAGAATTCCTTAGTATATTCTGGATTGGCTAACACTGGTGCTTCGCCTATATCTTTTTTGACTCGCTTGAATGATGCTTTAGCTTCGGTGGTCCATTTTAGTTGGTTGTCCTACTTCAATATATCTCTAAACAATTTAATTATTTCAGCAAAATTGGGAATGAATCTTCTCAAAAAGTTGATCTTTCCTAAAAAATATTGAATTTATTTTATGTTCCTAGAAATATTAATTGTGTCTATAGCCTCAAATCGTTTAGGGTCGACCTTGATTCCTTCTTTTGACACTATATGACCCAATATCTTACCTTCTTTCATAGGGAAATGTGATTTCTTAGGATTGAGAAACAAACCGAACTTTATGCATTTTTCGAAGGTATTCCTAAGGTGTAGTAGATGTTTTGCATCAGAGTTAGAAAAAATCATCAAATCATCGAGATAAACAACAACGAAATTGTCTTTCTCACCAATGAATGTGATGTCCATCGCTCTCTGGAAAGTAGCCCCTACATTCATCAAACAAAATGGCATTTTATCGTACATAAAATTTCCCCTCGAAGTGGTAAACACTGTCTTTTCTTTGTCGTCTTCATGGACAGCGATTTGATTGTATCCGGAAAAACCATCAATCATGGACATTCTGTTAGCTCCAACTAATTTTTCTATAACATGGTCCATTTTTGGTAGTGGGTAGTTTTCTTTGAGGGACGATCGATTTAAGTTTATAAAATCTACACAGAGCCTTATTTCCCCATTTTTCTTTCTGACGGGTACAAAATTTTCTACCCATTCAGAATATCTGAGTGGAACGATAATTTTTTCATTGAGGAGCTTCTTAACTTCCCTTTCTATCACTAGAAAGAGAATAGGATTTATTTTTCTGAGTTTCTTCCTAAAAGGTTTGATACCATGTTTCAAAGGAATATTGTGTTCAATAACAGAGGTATCGTAAGTTTTATATCATCATAGAACCACACAAAAACATCTTTATATTGCCTAAGAAAGTCGAAGTACTTATTCTTCATTTGGGTCGGAAGGTACTTTGATATCTTACCATTTTTTTATCTTCGTTAGTTCCTACATTACATTCCCCAACTTCTTTATGTTGAGGACATAAGGTAGAATTTAAGGGTATGTCATCCTGGTCAAACAATCTTTCTAATGGGATCAATCCTCTGGGAATCTGATTGTTCTTAAGAACGTGAATATGGTGGTTCGTGATCTTGTCTTGGAATTTTTCTAGGTTCTCTCCTTCCTGCATAACCCAAGAAAGATCATTTTGGTTTTATTGATCTATGTGAGTTTCAGAAAACTCATCAATCATCTCTAAAAATTGTTTAATTTGTTTGTCATCCTCGAACACTTTCTAGTGTTCAAATTTGTTTGGGATCGAGGGTATGCATCTCATTTCTATGTGATATTTCAGTTTTAGGACAGTAGGTGGTACAAAGGTCGCAACAACTTTGGCTAAAGATTCGGCATGTTGATTTTCCATTCTGGGAATATAGTGAAAATTAAAATATGAGAATAAATTCTCTCTCAAATCCCAAGCGCAATTTATGTATGACCTCAACCTTGGTTGCTTCACTTGATACTGTTGTTTTATTTGTTTCACAATGAGCTCTACATCACCATAAATTATCAAATGTTCAATTTTTAACTTTCTGGCAGCTTCCAATCCTAAGACTAAAGCTTCATATTCACAGACATTATTGGTATAATCAATCTACCACTGTAATCTATATGAGAACGGAATAATGTACTCATATCCTAGTGCTACAAATAATACTCCAGCCCCTGCTCCTTCACAGGACGAAGTACCATCAAAAAACATTTTCCACATTCCTTCTCTACTATTTACACTTTTCTTTGTTTTTTCTACTTTTTTATTTTCTTCTTATGTACATTCTTCGAAATCATCATCTATAGATAATATACAATTTCCTAAGTCTTGATCAACAACATAGACTAGGTCATTATTGGGGTTTTGGGGGTCACTTACAGTATACTCCATTCTAGTCTCTCTGTATAATCGAGTGAATTATCCACTAAAAATAAAGATCGTAGCTTAAGTCATGTTTAGCTGAACGGATCCTCCTAATTTGGCACCCCAATACCTAGATAAAATCATGTCGTACTTGGAAGGGATGCCAATGACGAACACATCCATAAGGATACTTTTTACAGGGATCTGAGCAAGATTTACTACCAAATCTTTAATCATGCCTAGACACTTAACCTTTCTAGAATCAAATGAGTACAAGTATTGATAAGGTCTTGTGATTTCTAGGCCTAGATTCTCCATGATAATTTTAGGCATTAAATTATGAGAGGCCCTAGACTCTAACATACAATTGTGGAGTAAATGGTCATGCATAGTTAGTGTAATATAAAATGGATCAACAGAGTCCTTGTTTTCTTTGATGTGTGGAGCGAACATTATCATAGGTATTTCATCTTATAGATTAATAACATCTGCATGACATTCGGCCTCAGAAAAATTTATCACTTTAGCAATTTGCTTTTTGTAAATCGGGATTTTTGCAAGTTAAACTAGAGGCATGTGGATTTTAATTTTATCAAGATCATTTTCTAAACTGAAACCTCCAACTGTTTTTTCGGTTTCTCTAGTTGGAATTTCTGCTTCTATATTTTATGGTTTCTTAGTTTGCATTGTTCCTGTTTCAACTGGTTTTTTCCAAGCAGCTTGTGTTTCAGTTGGTGTTTTAGTAACTGCTTCCTTATTCGTTTTACTTTGCGACAAAATATTTTTTGGTGGAACATTCGTATAACTTTTCTCTCTAGGCCTTAAATCATACTTTTGTTGGAGTTCGACCACTATTGAGTCAGCAAGCCCTTGATATGTAGAATCTCCCATATTGTTGATGCCTTCCTCATTATTAAACAAAGATTCTAGGTATAAAGATATTTCATAATCCTACATGGTTAAGTGTGGCTCCAGATCCTCATCACTAAGGTTACTTAGATCTTCTTCTAGATCCTCATAATTTTTCATTTTATCTCTCTGCATAAATTTTTCAGTGTTAAACGGAGCTTGGATCTTTTGATATTCATTTTTTATTTGTCTTTGTTGTATCTGAGGGTTAGGGTTTCTCTTGAACTGATTCCTAATGTATGGATTAGCTTTGTCTTGATCTAATTCCATCCTGGATATTTTGTTTGATAAATCTTTGATTATCTTGGCCATCTCATCCATGTTTTCTTCTGTGGACTTCCCAGCCGCAGAGGGTCCCACTTATTCTTTGAAACGCCTAGGTTCTTTGGTTCCCATCTCAATATTAGTTTTTAATTTCCCGGATGCCATCATATTGGATTCAATTTCTATGGAATCATCTTGCATTCCTGACAAAGTGGTCGATCTTATTTCTCTTAAGAGGAGAGAAAATTCAAGTTCAAAGGCCCCTGCAAAAGTTACCTTTGCAGCAGGTTGAGAAGGTTTGACTTTAGCTGGGATTTTTTTATACAATCTGTTGAATCTCTGAGTAAATTCAAGGATTGATTCATAATTATTTCTTCTTAGAGACCCAAATTCGGTTAAATAATAGAGATGGCGTTTTTTCTCTCCCCACTGTCTTAAAAAGGAATTTTCAAGCTCATCATATGATCGTATGGAACCTATAGGGAGCCCTCTGAACCAGGTCCTCACTTGTCCTTCAAAGGTTTGTACTAACAGTCTTGAGTAAACATCATCATGTTTGATGCCAAGGATATCATCAAACTTATCAAAAAAGGCTATGTGTTCAGTCGCAGATAGATCTCCTTCTCCCATGAATTTTGGTAGGTTTTTCATATAATTTTCAAGAAAATCATGAAGGATGGTAGGGAGGACCAAGGGAGCGTATCTGGAAGCTATCTTGGCAAAGATTATAGGAGGAATATCTTGTCCTTGACCTTTTCCACCTGCTCCTCTGCCTCTAGTGCCACTAGCGCTAGCCATTTGAAGTCTAGGAGACGAACCTCAGGAGATAAAGAGGGTATTTTCAAAAACTTCGAGGGACTAAATCAATGACCTTTCGACTACTTCGAGATCTGGTGAAGGAAGTTATGAAAAAAGGTCATTGGGAGATGGAAAATATAAAAGAGGAGGAAAAGGGAAATGTGGACTGGTTTCCTCAGACTTACAAGATGTATATATAGGAGAGGCGATAGGGGATGAATCAAAATATAAAATATATTCTTCAGAGTTTTGAGAAACTGAAACCTTTACTTCGAGTAAGGGAAGAATCGGTAGGGTGTCAATGACAGGGAGTATCGAAAAGGATTTTTTGTTCTCACTGGCAGGAGTATCTGCCAAATCAATATCAACTTTTTTCTCGAAAACAATTACCTCTGGTTTCTCAAGCTTAGCCTCGGGTCTACTAGTTGATGCCTCTGCAGAATGAATTTGTTTAAAACTTTCTTTAGGAGTTAGTTCTTCAATTGGAACCTTAGCATTAACTTGTGCAATTTTGGGTTGATATACTTTACCTGCTGATGCAACAGTAGATTTGAGGTATCCCTTTGGTTTCAACAACTTTTCGGGATCTGACACTAGTGTGGTTTGCTTATTGTCTCAATTTTTTTTGGTATTCTTTCGACCGAATGCCAGTTTTTTCTATGGTGGAGTCACCATGTGAAATATAAAAATAATCCTTACTTATGTATTCAATCTTTATTCACCATCAAAGATAGAAATTTACCTTGTCATTTTCCCAAGGAAAATAACTTCGTTTTTTCTTCCTTGACAATGATGCCAAAAAGATGTTGTTCCTGAGAATAAACTTAAGGCTCAAAGAGTAATGTCAGACATCATGAATGTTTAAATAGAATGTTTTAAAAGAGTGTTTTTTCTACCTTAGTTATATAATAAATGGTCCTAGAATGAAATTAATAATAGGACAGAACAGAGGTCGTATTTCGTTGTCTGAGTCACAATTATAATATCGAATGGTGTGGGAGAAACTTACAAAACCGTTAAACAAAGTTAGGAATCAATGGAAGATGAATCTCACTTTTTTTTCAGTAGAAGAAAGTAAACAATGCACCCTTGAACATGATATGAGATGCAGTAATTCAAATAGCTTGCGGGTTTTGTATTACTTACAGTAAATACAGAGGAAAATATGTTTACTTAACGAATTTCTGATATAATGTAATTACAGTAGTTGTGATCCTAAATTGCAATCAATCACTTATGAAGGAATTACATAAAAAAAATTGGAGATGTGAAAATATATAAGAAGCACATAAATCAAACTAAAAAGAATTTGGAATCTCTATCTACGCTTGTATTAATACTAAAAAATGATAGTTTATTCTATTACATCCGACAAGAAGAAGCCCTAAATAGATCTGAAATCTATCTATTTATAAAAAAAAAATCACAACTCAAAATCGTTAGACTTCATACATATCTCCTAAAAATGGAATGTAATTCGAATGAAACAACAATGGGAAGATATTGTTTGACGTGGCGCTTTCATATGTCTCTTCATATGCTTGCAGACGCACTTGTTTTCCTTTTCTCTTTGAATTGGGTACACATGTCCATTGAGGCTACCATAATCATTTGTTTATTATCCTTGCCATCTAATTCCATTGCTATCTGTTCTTCAGATGCCTTTACTGGAAAAAGAATATCAGTTGAAAAATATGGGGGAGTGATAATGTGATAGGTAGCTCATCATTGGCTCATCACGTGATGGCTAACAATTACAAGAAAGAGTAACCTCTCATGAATAGGATGACATGGCGACAAGTGTAGGTGGTGAGGTAAACAGGGTAACTGATGTGGATGAAAGGTGTGACAGGATGGAGGGTTAACAGGGTACATGACGTGGGTCCTAGGTGTTGCTCCAACATCCCTTTATGGTCCTCTATTTTGTGGGGGCGTGAGGGATTGGTTTGAAGTAACCCGCGTTTTGGCCCATAATGCACCTGGTGATGCCATCTAGCTCTTTTACTATACCATGGTTTCAATTGCGGGACCTCCCAGGAATTTTATTGTTCGAGCATATTGCATCCCCGCAATGAAACATGATCATTTATTTGGTCGCAATCTGCGATCTGGGTGCACATGCTAAATTTAGCACCACCTCTAAGGTTTATCTACCTGCCAACTTTAGGATCATTCTAACCATTCTTGAAGATGGTTCTCCTTTGGCGCTGAACAAGAACACTTCCTGAAGGATGATCTGATGTGGTGGTCTAAAGTCACTATGTTGATGTGTCATGAAAAGAGAAGTGACACATGTCGACGCCAGTTGGATACTGGGTGTCATGACTGATGAGAGCGCCACATGTTTGAACTAATAAATGGAATGTAATTTGGCACTTCAGAGCTCAAGGGTGGTCTGCAAGTAGAGCTGGAGATCCAAAGTGGTCAACGATCATCGATCTGAGGAGGACACGAGGCAGAGATCTATGAACTCTGGGAGAAACTACTTCAGAGGAAAATGGGAGAGGGGAAGATGAAAATCTTGAAGCCTGGATTCCTGAAGTAAATAATGACCTTCCAATGGAGAAGGACATGTGGTGCTTGATATTTAACTTTGAAGCTTCTGTCTAGCGCTAGACCTCATGCAACTTTGACATGAAGAATAGACACTAGCCGTTGATTTCCATGATCTATTAAAATCCGACTGTTGATCTTCACAAAGTGAGATAAGCACCCAAATTTAAGTCGAGGTCACAACTATTGGTCATATGTAGAGAATATAGAGTTAATTTCATGCAATTCATGTCCTTCAATATGAGTGGGGGACATGTGTGAGACGATACCCGTATTCGGCTATTTCATACTCCAGAAGGGGGAAAGAAATGTTGAGTAAATAACTCCCGAAGACCCGAAGTCCATCTGGAAAGTTGATCGAAGAGGACACATGGTAAGAGATCCTATACTTCAGAGACTTAGAAATTTGGATTTTTTCACCTTGGAATGCCCGAAGCCTAGTGTTCTGAAGTAAATATTTTTCGTTGAAATCAAGAGGACATGCGGCACCAGATATCTCACTTTAGGGATAACCACTTCGGAAGAAAGTTGGATGTGTGAAGAGAGAACTACCAAAGTTTCGAAGCCCAAAGTTCCAAAGTAAATCTCCACCTTTGAAATCATAAGTACACGTGGTAGGAGATCCTCCACTTGGGAGACTTAGAATTTCATAGATTTTCACCTTGTAACACCCAAATACCGGAGTCCTGAAGTTTGTCTGGACCGTTGATCGAAGTGGACAAGATAATGCCTCCATTTCTTCAATGCTTGAATTATAGCATAGAACTCCTTGTCATATGTGGAGTATTTCCTCTTAGTCTCATTCATCTTCTTGTTGAAATAGGCAACAGGTCTGTTATCCTGACTCAAAACTGCCCCTATTGCAACTCCACTTGCATCACATCTTACCTGAAATGTCTTCCCAAAATTCGGCAAGATCAGAATTGGTTTTTCTGTTATCTTCTCCTTCAGTATATTGAAGCTCCTTTCAGCCTCCTCTGTCCATTTAAAAGACTTGTGCCGCTTCTTCACTGTATCCATCATTGGTGCACAAATTCCACTGAAGTCTCTAATGAACATTCTGTAGAAACTTGCTAAACCATGAAAGATCCTTACTTCAAGCATGCTCCTTGGTGACGGCCATTCCTTGATTACTTTCACCTTTTCTAGATCCATCTTCAATTCATTCGAAGATATCACAAAACCCAAGTAAATGAGCTCCGTCTTCATAAACATGACTTCTTCAGATTGATCAACAACTTCTCTTGTTGTAGCCTCCTCATTACTAGCATTAGGTGCCTCAAATGCTCCTCTTTAGTATTGCTAAAAATCAGTATATCGTCCAGATATACAACCACAAACTTACCAATGAAATCTTTTAGAATTTCGTTCATCAGCCTCATAAAAGTGCTGGGGAATTCGTTAAGCCAAATGTCATAAACAACTACTCATACAGACCTTCATTTGTCTTAAATGTTGTTTTCCATTCATCACCTTCTCTCATCTTGATCTAGTGTTATCCACTTTTCAGATCTATCTTAGAAAATAAATTTTCTCCACTTTAGCAATCCATTAAGTCATCCATTCTCAGTAAAGGAAATATATAACTGATGGTGATCTTGTTGAGGTCTCTCGAGTCTGTGCACATTATCCACCCTCCATCTTTCTTTGGGTTTAACACAGTTGGTATTGTGCATGGGCTCAAGCTTCTCTGACTAAACCCTTATCTAGAAAATCTTGGACTTGGTTCCTCACCTCCTCATTCTCTCGAGGTGTTAATCTATACACTGCTTTGTTTGGTAGGCTTTCTCCTGGTATCAAATCGATATGATGACTGATACTCCTGATGGGCGGAAATGAGTTTGGCAGCTCATCCACCACTATATCAACAAAATTATCCAACAACTCTTGAACTTCTTCAGGTAAATCATCCATTGATGTACTCGTAAGGATGAATTCGGGCTCCTCACCACAACAAATTTCATCTCCTGTTCTTCCTTGACCTTTCTCAGGAGTTCCTTCCCACTCATGAGAAGTATGCTTTTGTTGGCTTCCTCTTTCGCTCTCTTCTCCTCCATTGGAAGCAACATATGCGTCCTACCATTCTTCTCCAATGTATATGTATTCTTCCTTCCATCATGAATGGAATTTCTATCAAACTACCATGGTCTTCCCAAAAAAATGTGGCATACGTCCATGGGGATTACATCACATGGGATTTCATCTTTATATCCTCCTATTTTAATTTCAACCAGGCATTTTTTAGTGATCATTACCTGGTGTCCTTTTTACAGCCATGAGACTTTGTATGGCCTTGGATGTGCAGTTATATTCAGCTCCAATTTCTCCACCATCTATGTGGATAATAGGTTGTCAGTACTCCCACTGTCAATGATCACCTTGCATACTTTGTCCTTAGTCTTGCAAGTTGTCCTGAAGAGATTGTTTCTCTGCACTGGCTTTTCAATTTCTGCCTCTGGTTTTAGGAGAACTTTTCTCAACATCAGGGATGCTCTATCCTCTGCTCCTTTTGCTTCAACATCTCTTCGCCATGCTTCTTAAATGTGAGCTTCTCCTCCTTCCTTCTTCTTCTCAGAACATTCCCAAGACATGTGCCCTATCTTTCCATAGTTATAGAACCTTACTCCTCCTCGACCTCTTCCTCTAGAAGATTTTCTTCCACCATTATGTCTTCCTCATGAACTTCCTCCTCGTTCTAAGTGATTGTGTGGTTTCTCAGCCTCATCCTTAGACTAATGTTCTCTATCACGGTTAAATCCCTTGCTTTTTCTTGGGACCAAGCCTTTACCTCTTCCTCACTAGTTTTGTTTTTTGTCTAGCTTCTCCTCTTCCTTCAACGCAAACTGATAAGCATCTTCCACAGTCCTCACTGACATCATGCTAAGCTCATCCTAGATTTCATATCTCAATACATTTATATATATGGTGAATCTTTCTTCATCTCTTTCCCTTTGTCCATTTCTGATGTTCAATTGGTATAACTCCTCGGTGTACTCCTTGACTCTCATCCCTTTCTCTCTCAGGTTTTATAGCTTCCTGAACAGATTGATCTAGTAGTCTTTGGGTATGAACTTATCCTTTAGTTTGGCTACCATCATGTCCCAACTCTTTACCCTTTGTTTACCTTTACTTCTCCTCTCAGCCTGTAGTTCATCCCACCATGGTGCTGCATGCCCTTTTAGCCTGGTGACTGCCTGCTTCACCTTCTTCTTCTCATCAACATCTTCATAGTCGAAGTGTTTGTCCATGGACTTTATCCAGTCCAACAGTTCTTCAACATCTAGATTTCCCTCATACATGGGGACCTTTATCTTAGCTCTGCCTCCCAATATGGAAATTTCTCTCAACAAATGTTCTTCTACAACATCCTCTCCTATAGCTTCTTCACCTCAACCTCTTCATTTTATGCATCACTGACATCCCCAATGTTAGGTGCTCTTCTCTGTGCTGCTTCCATTGTTTCCAATCGGGTGTGAAGCTCTCACATCTCCCTCTCTATAGCATGGTTGGCTAAATGCAGCTCTCGTCTTCTTGGAGGCATTGTGTCGAATATATGTCACACATAGAGTACAACTTCAAGTTCTCTGTCTCCTTCTTTTCCTCCTTCACCTAAAGTCTACAGATGAAAAACTTAGGCTCTGAAACCACCTGATGTAGACCCCCTATCCCTCTTAAAGGTTGCGCAACCTCCCGGTCAGGATCTTCTGGTTCTGGAGCTGAAAGGGCTCTTCTAGTTCCAAAATGGAACCCTTCGAATGAACACATAGGTCCCCCACAAATGCTCAGTTGACTTTTCCAAGCTCCAAGTATGAGCTCCCACAGTACATGACCAAGATCCGTGGCCGCACCCTTGTCCTTCCAACTTGCGATACCCAAAATCGTGATGTGGTCCAACGGTCCATATCTGCCTGTGATCGATAGTTTAGTTTGAATTGTGATCTTGCAACTTGGGGTTTTGAGCGCAAAGAAATCCTCCCCCAGCTCATGATACCCGAGTTTGCGAAATGGCCCGACCTCGCTATTTCTTGATCTCGCGACTTGGGGTTTTGAAGCGCAAAGAAATCCGCCTCCCAGCTCGCGATACCTGAGCTCGAGAAATGGACCGACCTCGCTATTTCACTATCTTGTGACTCAGGGTTTTGAATCACAAAGAACTCTGCCTCCCATATTGAGATCACGAAATGGACCAACCTCTCTATTTCACTATCTCGCGACTTGGGATTTTCAAGCACAAAGAACTCTGCCTCCCAGCTCGCGATACCCGAGTTCGCAAAATGGATCGACATTCCAGATCTATCTGAGATCGATGGTCACTATTCCTCCTGATCTTNCAATGAATTATGGGGTTTCAACATTTCTACTCAAGGACTCTCCACCATCCATTCAGATCTTCACGATCTCCCCTCTTGGATTTACGTAGTGTTAAATCCTGCGCTCCTACCTCAAATTGAATAGTCCACGAGATTCTCCACTGTGATTCAATGCTCAATGGAATTCTTCCTCCTGAGATTTTCCTCACTTCAGACTTGGAATATTTTCTAAGTCTTCGAAGACTCGGTCTTTTCTTCTTCCAGGGAATGAGTTCCTAGATCTCGATAACACTTTCCAAAGTGTTGTTCCTTTTGAGCTTTGTCTGGTTTAGACTTTGATTTCCTGTGCACTCCTTGCATCTGAGGGATTTCGATAACTCGGATCCACGGTATTTCTCGCAGAGAAATTCCTCCTGATTTCCTTGCGTTCCTCTCTGGCTCAATGCAGACCTTGCAGAGCTTCCAATGAAGAGAAACAATTGAAACTAGAAAAACTCACAGTTCCATCCACTTGTTCATTAAAATATAAATGACAGGAAAACACACATAGTCCACACACCATACATTTGGATCAATTTTCCTTCTGTTATATTCACAAGTGCCCAATGGCTACATAACACATTCAAAATTACAGTAACTCAAAAAACTGAGATCTCCTGCTAACTTGTAGTTCTCTCTTACAGCTAATTTCTCTCTGTATTGCAACTCCCTCTAATTGGGTGTACAAACTTCTACATAACTCAAAAATGTTTCTAGGGTTTCCCTTGGCTACTTCCCTACTCTAAAATTCATCCTACGCTATCTTAGTTTAGTCGCATTCCAGAGCCGAAGTGGAAACTCCTGCTCTGTTTAGAATTTTAAAACTTGCCTCAAAGGGTAAAATTCAGCATTGGTTCAAGCGTGCCTCCAAAGGTGAATTTCGGTGCTGAGTGGAGGCGAATTTCAGAATCGATTGTAACTGCCCATGTTGAAGTTCTGGTAGAAATCTCACGTGCTGAGTGGTCCCACCTCTGTGCACTTGCCAACGATGATCCTACATCAGTGTTGGGTATGTTACAAAGAACCTTGATGAGAAAATAATCTCATGGAGGTAGTTCAAGGGATATTTCTAAGAGAAATATTTGTCTTGACATTACTATGAAAGAAATATGAAAGGGTTATTTGAACTCAGGTTGGGAACCATGACAATGGAGGAATATGATAAATGGTTATTTAAATTGTTGAAGTATGTTGACTTCATGTTGGCACAGGGGTAAACCCAGGGTTCAGCGCCAAGAGCGCACCAATAAGCCCTAACTACTGGCCCTTTCAACAACACTTGCAAGGCAGATGTAGTCTCACTCGAAGCATCTATGGGGCAGTTACAAGATAGAGATGTCTACAACCAAAGGGAATATCAAGTGGATCTAATACAAGAACAATACAACATTTATATATCACTTAGCAGCCTGGCTCTACTCTGCCAACTATCTATCAGATCTAACACAGTAATGTAATAATAGTATATCAAAGGACAAATAACATAGCATCAATCACACACAACACAAGATATACGTGGTTCACCCTCTCTCTAGGGATATGTCCATAGAATTGTGTGTTATAATATATTAAGATGAAGCATACAGTTCTTGTTTGCGCTCTTATCTAGCAGATATTCTTTCTTCTCCTCTCTGTCTCTCCCCATATTGTGCACCTAGCTACAGGATCGATCTCTGCACCCAGCTGGAGATCTTACAATACCAAAAGTCTCTTACACTTAGCACTTCTCTCTCACACACAATAATCACTCATTCCAATAAAAAAACTAGAATGAACTCTCTTCTCTCATCTAGGTTCTTATTTATACATTACAATCACTCACCGATAGCCTTAGGCCAAGGCCTAGGTGTCAAAGCCCTAGATACGAAAACCCTAGGTGTCTAAAACCCTTGGTCAACTTGACCCTCATTTTCAGGGCTTCACCAACCTATCTTTCCTTCCTTTTTGCGCGGTGCTCCAAAGAATCCAACAGTGGATTTTTCCACTTGCTGAGTTTTCCACGATCTGTTTTCCTTGCTGATCTTTCATCCTCAATCTCCTCTTCCAACGGCCTTCTTCCTTTTAATTCACTCTGTCTTTTATTCTCTTTTTCTTACTTTGACCCAGTAACAGTCACTATGTCTTCCGTGCATTTCACATTTCTCCTTTTCTTCCTTAATCTTCACTTTCTTCAATAACCGAGGGCCAACAGACCCCCAACACTCACCTGTGACTAGTCCCAAGCCACTTCAGATCTTATCTTTATGTTCTACTTTGACTTCAGACTTCCAAGTGCAGCCTTCACTTTCTTCTCCATGCCTCCTTTCCTTCCTTGTGTAGACTGTTTTTTCTACGTCTGGTACCTAGTTTCAACTGCACCTAGTACCTAGACCCTTTCCCTCATGCTTTTACTGAGAGCTGCGAGGCAATTGGTTGTCACAATACAATTTCAACTGGTTCCCTTCACTGATCCTTCCTTCCATTCTCCATTCAAAGTCTTCAACTGCACAACTCCTCCTTCTGTAAAATAGGCGACCTCCTATGGCCCGAGCCAATGCATTCTGAACTTCCCAGGATTCTTCATGAAATTACTGTCATATACCAGTACTAGATCACCTTTATTAAATGCCTTCTTCTTGATGTGTCTATCGTGGTAGGCATTCTCTCTTTCCTTCTAAACCTGCTGATGAAATCCTGCAATAAATCTGTCTTCTTCTAGTTCAACCAACTACGCAAGCCTCTCTTGAATAGTGCCAGTGTTATCCATATCTGTAAAGGAAGAAATTCTTAAGCTTGGTACCAAATATTCCATTGGGACAATGGCTTCAAGACCATGCACCAACTTGAAAGGGTTCTGCATTGTTAGCTTCTTGCAAGTGGTTCTATAGGCCCAAAGTACTGTTGGTACTCTTAAATTCTAGTCATCCATGTTCACACTACAAATCTTCGTTGGTGATGTCTCCAAGATTTTTTTGAATGCTTCAACTGTCCCATTTTATTATGGATGGTAAAGCATGCTCTTCTGATGGTGGACTGCAAATTCCTCAGTCAAGGATTCAACTATTTTATTTATGAAATCTGTGCCTTGATCACTCATAAAAATATTTAGGCATCCAAACTTGGTTATGATGTCATCAAATATGAATCACACAGTTGTAGTTTCACTACAGTCCTTAACTTCTCTTGCTTCAGCCCATCTGGTCAAGTATTCTATCGCAATGATTATGTACCTTTCTCTTGTACACTTTCTTGGTGGGTTTATAGGTCCTATGAAGTCAATGGCTAATTTTTCAAATGCTTGTAGGGTCATCCGTGGTGCTAAAGGAATTTCTTCTCTTCTGGATGGTTTTCCAACTCTTTTGCATACATCACAGGCTCCATAATAGTTCTTGTCATCTCTGTGAAAGGTAGGCCACCAAAGGCCAGCTCTAAGAACCTTTTGCGCAGTTTCCTTCCCTGCGTAGTGTCCTCCTATGATGCCTTCATGATATTCAATGAGGATCAATGGTCTCTCTGCTTCCATAACACACCTCCTCAATATCTCATCTGGTCCCATCTTGTATAGTTGTCCAGCTATAAGTGAAAATTCAACATCGCGCACTACTAGTTTTTTCTTATGGGTGATTGTATATTCACTAGGTGTCATTCCTATTGACAAGAACTGGACTATCTCTGTGAACTGGTCGTAAATATTTCTAATGGATAGAAGTTGTGCATCTGACAGTGTATCCTCCAAACTGGTCATCTCTTCTCTGTGTTCCAACCTCGACAAGTTGTCAGGACCTTTGTTCATTCTTCCCGACTTAACCACAATTTCAAAATCATATTCCTGAAATAGCAGAAGACATCTACATATTATCCCCCCCAACACTGGCTTGTTAAATAGGTATTTCAATGTTGAGTGATCATTAAACATTTTAAAGTGTCCTCCCAACAAGTAGTGGTGAAATTTCTGCAGTGCATACACGATGGCTAACCCTTCTCTCTCAGTCATGGTGTAATTAATCTCAACTGTGGATAGTTTCTTGCTAGCAAAATATAATGGATGGTCAATATATCCTTCCCCAGTTTGTGCTAACACTGCTCCTAAGGCAATAGAATACACATCAACATGCACATGAAACTCCTTACTCCAATCTGGGAAAACCAGAATAGGTGTAGTAACCATTTTATGTTTCAGTGTGTCGAGGCTCTACTGGCATTCTTCTGTCCAACTAAACTGATAGTCTTTCTTCAAGAGATTCTCCATGGTTGTTGTAATATGTGCATATCCTTTAATGAACTTCCTATAATATCTAGTGTGTCCTAGTGCAGTGCACAGCTGTTTGACTAAAGTAGGAGGGGGTATATCAACTATAATGGCAATTTTAGATGGATCTACCACCAATCCCTGCTTGCATACAATATGAACTAGCAACACTCAAAATGGTGAGAAGAAGATGCACTTATTTAGGTTCAAGGAAATATGACACTTTCTTAATTTGTCCAACATTAGCCTTAGACATTCAATATGATTTTTCAATAAACTAAAAATAGTCCAATCATCAAAATATGCTTCTATAAATTTATGTATAAATTCCTTGAATGATTCGACCACCACTCTAGAAAAGATGGATGGGGAATTCTTCAATCCAAATGGAATCACTATATACTTCTAGGATCCCTATTCTATTGCAAATTTGGTCTCATGGCGATCTTCCTTGGAAATCTGGATCTGATGGTATCCTGAAAATCCATCTATAAAAGAATATACCTCCTGGCCTCCCACATTATCTAACACTTCGTCAGTGAATGGTGTAGGGAATGGGTCATGCTAACAGGAATCTTTCAGATTCCTAAGATCTACACAGATCCTAATATATCATGTTTTCTTGTCTCGGACCACCATAGGACTAATCCACTCTGATTCTTCGAAAGGTTCTATAATCCCTGCTTTCAGCACTCTGTCGAGATCGATTTTCACTTTCTCCTTATATTCAGGGTTCAATTTGTAGGGTCTATGTTTGACTGGTCTTGCATATGGCTTCAAATGGATCCTCATCTCTCCCATAGGACCTTTAATTCTCTTCATATAAGTGAACTTGGTCAGAAACAAGTCCTAATATTCATGCAGTAACTCTATGATTTTGTCAATAGTAGCAGCATCCCAATAATCTCTAACATTTGTAAGCTTCGGTGTTTTCTCTGTTCCAATATTGACTTTCTTAATATTGATTGGTTGTCCAATAAATGGTAGCTCAACTCTTGGTCCTTCCATGTGTCTCTGTCCCTCTGTTTCTACGATGTTCACCTTCCTAGGATCGTCATCTTCATCAACACTGATATTGTAATAGCCTTGCAGTTTCTGGAGGGGCATAGTCCATTCATCCTCTTATTGTTCTGCAAGGAGGATAGGTTCCACCTCAAATACTTTCTATCTTACAATCTATAATTCTTGATCTACTGAAAGATATTGACTTTCAAATAAGAAGGTAGTTACAAAATTCTCAGTCATACCTTCCCAATCTGCAGTTATAAGGCACATCTCTGCTTGAAGGTACCAGTTGATAGGGGTAGTGTCTAGTGTGTTAATGAATTTGTGCACCCATTTCTCTTGAGGAATGTTGCTCCAGGCTTCCTCGCAACTTCACACATGGTCCTTCGGGCAGCTTCGACCTATGTACCTAACTTCGTAGCCTTCTACTTGCGTCGAGAACCACGTTGTCATCAAAGTACGCCATTATACCCTATCTGTAATTTTGTTCTTGTGCGTCCCCCACCATCTTGTTGGTATGGCTTTCGAGGCCTCATCCATTGCCAACAATCTTTGTTGTGTTGGTACACTTTTTTCAAAGTCCGACAAGAAGGTTTCTAAAGGATTCAAACCATCAAATGTGGGTAAGTGACTTACTATTGTGTCAATCTAGCGAACTTCTCTGGTTATTCTAGCACATCTCCTTCTCAATACTTCGTAAAAAAAATTCTACCAGTTCTCCAGTGCTTCTTCTAAATCTAATGAACATGCTTTGTCACTTCGCCAGCTTAGGCTCCCATCAGTTGTAGGATTAATGTAATCTTGTTGTCTAGTTGTTAGTTTGAATATGTTTTCCAGTTCATATGTGTGGTCTTCTTCTCTAATGGGCTTTGTGTATCGTTGACCTTCATCAGAATCTAATGGTGCAATGAACCTAAGGCCATCTCCTTCAAACATCATTTGTCTTTTATTTAAATCAACCATAGTGGAATTATTAAAATCCCAATCAATTCCTAACAGTGCAGGGTAAGGACAACTATCACCAACTATCTCAATTACCTCAAATTCTGCAAACATCCCTACTTCGTCGATGTCCATAGGGACATGTTCCAGTCTTCCAAAGGGGCTTACAACTTGCTTATTAGCCATACTAAGCCTGATAGGGGAATAGATCAACTTAGGTTTTCCCATCGGTTCCCATGTTTTCTTCGTCATGACATTGACCTCCGACCCTAAGTCGGGGACCACATAGTCTATATCATACTCTCTGATTTGAGCATTCAAGTGTAATTCCTTATTTGTTATTCTCCTTTTAAAGACTTGGTGTACTTCCCTATTTAGTAAGGGTTTTATCTTTCCTAGCTCATATTGTCTGATTAAATTTTGTATCTCTTGTACAGTGCTTTCATCCCGAATTGACTAAATACAAGTATATAAAAATTCCATGAGTTTTCTTACCTCTTTTCATTATTTTGGAAAAGAAGATTGATCAAATTCCAGAGGCATTCCATATTCTCTTAACTATGGTCATGTCTTTGATGAAGAACCTTGGTCTCCCCTGAATTCTTTTCTTGCCTCCTCAAATATTTGTTTTTCTTTCTTTGCATCAAAAGTTTGTGTCTTCTCTGCAGCTTTCCTGACTCCTAGTTCTTCTGTAGTCCTTCCTTGGGTCATTCTATCTTCTCCTGTAATAGTGCCTCCTCTAGTGATAATAATGAATCTAGGGTCCTCTCCATGAGGTTTAGCATATATCAATATCACTTATGGGTTCTGCTGAGGTCCTCGTCTCTCTAGAAGCTTAGCTAGCAGCACAAGAAAATATTCTATAACATGTTCAAATGAACTACAATAGCTGCAAGTAGTGCAAGGGTTTTGAAAGTCCCTCGCTAGGTGTCGTGGTTGCATGCAGTTGTAACAGATGATCTTTCCTCAGCCTCGACCCATACCTCCTCCTTGTCCTCATCCTCTAAATCCACCACGAGGGTTGAATTTTCCTCTTCCTGGAGAATTATACTGCGTAGTGTTTTCTTCTTGTTGTAATTCACCTTGAATTTTGTATATGTCTCCTGACCTTTTTTGCATGAGGTCATAATCCCTACAATACCTATCATCATGCCCCACAGACTTACAGAATGTGCAATACAAATTTGTGGGTGTTTGAACATATTTTTTCCTGTAATAGCACTCACTTGGGCGATGTCTATTTATGCATACCTCACACCAGGGTAGGGTGACTTTCTTCAAAGGGATTTGAGCTCTAGAGGCCAAGTATTCATGGAATAGGGGACAATGCTCCTTTTCATGGCATTTTGATTTTCATCTAACACAGCAGATGTCTTCTCTTTTATCTTTTCCCTTGTCTTTCTTCATATCTTCAACTTGCAAAGACAAACTAGTTAGCTGACTCAAGATTTGACTCATACCTAAGCTGGATTCTCCCTTAGGGGTTTACTCTAGTTTCATGGAAATATCTAGTGCCTAGGCCTGTGAATAAATATTATGTTGCATTAGAGGAACTTTGATGTGTGGTAAGAGGGCAACAATGAACCATTCCTTGTTCTGATCATCTGGGATCTGAAAATTCAACCGGCCTATTAAAGTCTTGAACCTCTGATAGAATTCCCAAATAGGTTCATCTACCTTCTACTTGATCTCTTTCAACTCTGTAATACATTGTGACTCCGATTTGGGTTTATTGAACTCTGCAATCAACACATTCTTGATCTCATTCAATGACTTAGGCTATGCAAGTCCTTGAAAAATCTTCATGTACCAACTCAGTGCGCGATCCCTTAGGGTAATACTAAACTGAGTTCTTTTAACAACTTTGTCGGTGAAATTCTTAATATTCCATACAGATTCACATAGGAACCAGTGTTGATCATGATCTTCATATACATCTCCCCTAAATATAGGGAGCCTCATCTCATCTGCCATAGAGATGCCTAGGTTTCCTGTTTGAGTAGATGTTGAACTGCTGGTAATAGTACTATGAGGACTGTGGTGATTTTGACTATTCTGATTGCTTGGTGTTGTTGAAACAACGAGAGGTGTAATAGTACTTACTTCAACGGTATGCGTAGTTCCTGAAGTTTCTGGCTCTTCTCGGTGAGGCTCTTCAGCTTTCCCTTCCTCTGCTCTAGCGGGTTTTCAATGTTCTTCATCCATCAGATCTGCCTCTTCTCCACTGTAGAAACCCTTGTCCCCATAGTTCTTCTTAAATAGGTTCTCAAGATGAACTTCTCTGAATGCTCTCCCACTGCGCATATGTCCATCTTTTGTGTCGTTTTCACTGTCTAAATTCTTGAACATTAACCTTTTCAAATCTGACCAACTACTGTATCTTCAAGATGTTCTTCTCATGCAATAGCATCTCGATCCTCAACTTTAGAAAATGTAAAACTTTTCCTCTCGGTCCCTTGAAGAAATATATTTGGGCTTGGCCATATGAATCTACTCTTTCAACAACAAACTTGGTGATGTACCCTCCAATGGTGTTATCAAACTACTGATCTACTGCTCGTGATACGGCGTTATCAACTCTATTGACCTTCTTAATCAGTGTTGGTGTCCAAACCAGAGGAGGTCTAGATCTGATCTCAAACTGGGTATCTGCTAACCTAGCTATCCACTCATATAGCTCCTGATGGATTCCTCCAAAGAAAATCTCATGTATATCAGTAAAGATATAACTTCCTAACCAATCCTCTATACTAAGATTAGGGTTCTTGTTCTAGGCTTCAACAAAGTCCTTTTCTTGATATTCTATCCACTTGTGAAGCTTTGTCTTTGATTGGAACCACCTTGACATTTCCTCAAGAATGTTCATGTCCCGATAATAGAACAATTTGTTGGCAAAGGGGCAGACCCAGGGTTCAGCTCCAAGAGAGCACCAACAATCCCTAACTACTGGCCCTTTCAGAAACACATGCAAGGTAGATGCATTCTAACCCGAAGCAACTATGGGGCAGTTGCAAGACAGAGATGTCCACAACCAAAGGGAATATCAAGTGGATCTAATACAAGAACAATACAACATTTATATATCACTTACCATCTTGGCGCTACTCCGCACAACTATCTATCAGATCTAACACAGTAATGCAATAACAGTATATCAAAGGACAGAGAACATAGCATCAATCACACACAACACAAGATATACGTGGTTCACCCTCTCTCTAGGGCTACGTCCATAGAACTATGCTTTATAATATATTAAGATGAAGCATATAGTTCTTGTTTGCGCTCTTAGCTAGCAGATCTTATTTCTTCTCCTTTCTGTCTCTCCCTGTCTTGCACACCCAGCTATAGTATCGATCTCCACGCCCAGCTGAAGATCTTACAATACCAGAAGGCTCTTACACTTATCACTTCTCTCTCACACACAATAATCGCTCATGCCAATAACAAAACTAGAAAGAACCCTCTTCCCTCATCTAGGTTCTGATTTATACATTACAATCACTCACCAACAGCCTTATGCCAAGGCCTAGGTGTAAAAACCCTAGGTGTCTAAAACCCTAGGTCAAATTGACCCGCATTTTCAGGGCTTCGCTAGCCTCTCTTTCCTTCCTTCTCGCACGGTGCTCCAAATCATCCAACGGTGGCTTTTTCTGCTTACTGGGTTGTCCACAATCCATCTTCCTTGTTGATTTGTCATCCTCGATCTCGTCATCCAACGACTTGATTCGTTTTACTTCACTCTGTCTTTTCTTCTCTTTTTCTCACTTTGACCCAGTAACAGTCACTGTGTCTTCCGCGCAGCTCACATTTCACCTTTTCTACCTTAATCTTCACTTGCTTTTATAACCAAGGGCCAAAACTTCATCAAGGATGATAAAGTCAAAATCCAAATGTTTCTAAGTGGGTTACCCTCTTTATACAGTGATAAGATTCAATATGATAACCCCAAAACCTTGGAGGAAACCACAAGGAGAGAAAGGAATCTTTTTGAGTAGAGAAAAGGAAGACCAGTTTTCCAAACAACTTGGAATGAAAAGATGAATGATAAGAAGCATCAAAGGTAGAAGGGTTTTAAGCCACCCTCTTTTAGGAATAATTTCCAAGCAAATCAACACAGTCAAGCTGCACAAAATAAACATAAGACTGTAGATTCATTTGAAAAAAGGCCAAGGAAACAACTGGTGCAATGTTGGGAATATGAAGGAAATCATATATATATAGGGATTTCACTCACAAAGGAGAAAGAATGAGAACTATACACAACATTCAATGGAATGAAAAAGTGGAAGAAATGGTTTGAAGTATGTCAAGGATCTATGCAACCTTGGATAACAAGCAAGATGAATATTAATCTCCCATGATTGAAGTGGAAGGTAAGGTCAATGATGATCCCATACCAATTTTAATTTATTATGGAGCTAGGCATAGTTACATAAATGATAACATTGTTGAAATGTTTCACCTGCAAATAAATAAGCATAAGAAATCTTTGTTAGTTTCGTTATCCATGGGGGCTAATAGGAAAAACAATGAGTTGGTTAAATATTGTCCGATAGACATGAATTGACTCAATATAAAGGTGGATGTAAACATCATACCATTGGGTTCATATGATTGTCTAATTGGCATGGATTGGCTGGAAAAACAACTTGTTGTCCTAGATTGTTACAACAAGACAACCACGTGTCTTGATGAGGAAGGGTGGCAAGGCAATATTCAAGGCATTCCAAGAATTGTCGTTGTTAGAGATATTTTAGCTATGCAGTTGAAGAAGATATTTAGGAAAGGATGTCATATGTTCATAACCGATATGGATGAGGCATTCAAAGACAAAGTGGAAAGAATTGAATACCATCTAGTTTTCAGGGATTTTGAAGATGCTTTTAGAGAAATTTTGGGACTACCACCAAAAAGAGACATTGATTTCTCTATCGATTTGGTGCCAGGAGATTCCTCAATGTCTAAGACACTTTATAAAACGGGCACACCATAACTAAAAGAGTTGCATATGCATCTTGAAGAACTTTTGAATAAGGGGTACATACGCCCAAGTGTGTCACCTTGGGGAGCCCCGATTATTTTTATGAAGCAGAAGGATGTAACCTTAAGGTTGTGTATTGATTTCATGAAGATTAATAAGGTTACGAGAAAGAATAAGTGTCCTTTTCCAAGAATTGATGATTTGTTTGACCAGCTAAAAGGTGCAAGATTTTTTTTGAAGATTGAATTGAGATCAGGCTATCATCAAGTACGAATAAAGGAAGAAGACTTCAATAAGACAACATTCAGAACAAGATATGGGAAGTATGAATTTACGGTAGTGCCATTGGGGATATCAAATGTCCCAACAATTTTTATGTGCATGATGAATGGAGTGTTCAAGGAGTACCTGGACAAGTTTTTTATTGTGTTCTTAGATGACATCCTCCTCTATTCTAAATCATAAGAGGAACATAAGTATCATTTAAGAATGGTGTTTCAAGTTTTAAGAGAGCATAAATTGTATTCTAAGTTAATTAAGTGCATATTTTACCAAAAGAAGATTCACTGCTTAGGGCATAATTTCGGCAACACGGATAGAATTTGACCTTGAGAAGATAGAGGCCATTAGAGGATTGTCAATGCCAAAGAATGTGATAGAGGTCAGATCATTCATGGGTCTTTCTGGTTATTACCAAATATTCATAAAAGGGTTCTCAAGAATTGAAAGTACAATCACTTCTTTGCAAAATAAGGGAGCGAAATTTGAATGGACATCCAAGTGTTAAGAGAGTTTTCAACAGTTGAAGGAAAGATTGACAAGTGAAACAATATTGAAGATTGTAGATCCAAATGAAGATTTTTTTTGTATGCATCGATGCAAGTAAGGAAAGACTCCATGGAGTTCTCAGTCAAAGGGACCATGTGGTATGTTATGTGTCCATAAAATTAGAAGAGCATGAGAGCAATTATGCTACACATGACTTGGAGTTAACATCAATTATACATGCATTAAAGATGTGGAGGAATTACCTTATGGGTAAGAAATTCGAGGTAAGAACAGACCACTATAGTCTTGAGCAACTGTTTGGACAACCAACACTAAATTCTAGATAAGCTAGATGGCTTAAATTTATGAGTGAATATTACTTCAAAATTAAGCATATAAAAGGAAAATAAAATCAAGTAGTTGATGAACTCAATAGGACATATCATGAAGTACATGTGGCAGCCATCAACATTTACAGGAAAAATATGAAAAATCAAATTATTGTAGTAGAAAATTCAGATCAACACTATGTAAAAATAAAAGAAGCATTACAACAAGGAAATTTTCAGAAGAAACTTAATTTCTATGTGTTGAAAGAATATGGAATTCTCATGCATAAGGGAAAAGTGTATGTGTTGAATTCCAATGAGCTTAAAAATGCAGTTTTGAAGGAAATAAAAAATGTGCCATATGACGAGCACCCAGAATTTTAGAAGACAATTGCAGGTATGAGAAGCCAATAATTTTGGTTGGGAATGAAGAAGGAAGTGGTTTATTACATAGCCAGATGTCTAGAATGCCAAAAGGCAAAGAAAAAACATGGACATCCAAGATGTTTTCTACAACCATCTCCCATTCCATAATTGAAGTGGATAGTTACAGTTGATTTTATTATTAAGATTCATAGAACAATGAAGTAACATGATTCCATCATGGTGGTGGTGAACAAATTGACTAAAGAAATGCATTTTATTCTAGCAAAGACTACACACAAGGCAACAAATATCACATAAATTTATATGAAGGAAGTTGTTAGGTTACATGGAGTGCCTAAGACAATAGCTTCAGATAGAGATCCAAAGTTTACTTCAAATTTTTGGAAAGGTTTGTTCAAAGGCTTTGGAACAAATCTAAATCTTAGTACAATGTATCATCTAGAGTCATATAGGAAAACAGAAAGGACTAACAGGATAATTGAGGACATGCTTAGAATGTATGTAATGGATCAACCATCAAAGTGGGACGATTGTATTCATTTAGTTTTATTTTCCTACAATAATGGGTATCAGGCCTCATTGAAGATGAGTCTATTTGAAGCATTGTATGGAAGAAAATGTAACACTCCTGTGAGTTGGGATAGTCCAATAGATAGAGCAGTTGTTGGGCCAAAATTGTTCAAAGAAATGGAAGAGAATATGGAAAAGATAAAACATAATTTAAAGGCTGCCCGGGATAGTGATCCGGATTATTTTTGGCACGAAATGAGAGCGGAGATATAATAAAGAAATGCACAGAGATATTGAAAATATTCAATAATATAACATAAATGTATCAGAGATGCAACCATAAACACAGATATACAGTAATACACGATTTCTATTAATCAGAAAAATGTACAGAGACTGTAAAAATATAGAGTGAAAGACTCTCTAGAATGGTGGCAGCTTATCTCTGAGAAGAGATGTGACGGCTATTCGCATTTGCAAGAACATGAGTACAATGAGGCTCGGAAGGCCTTTTTACAATACATGGGAATTCCAAAAGTCCTAGACATCCCAAAAACCTAACCCTAGGAGATGAAGCGCCAAAAGTCATGTGGGCCTCGTTTGGGTAAGTTGGTACATCAACTTCCTGGGGTCGTAACGTTTGCATACGATCTTCGTTTTAGGCGTGTGATAGCTCGTTGGAAAGGTATCGTCGAGGAGATTCATTTTGGGGGCTCAATTATGCCTTTGGATATCATTGAAAACATCGATCTCAAAAAACCTTCATTTAGGCCCTCTAAATGGCCCCGAAAGTTAAAACCTGCTAAAAATAGTAAATTGCCAAAATTGCCAGAAAGTCGTTTTGAGCCATTTGGAAAAGGTGGGTGGCCACCGATATCCACCTGGATCAATCCTCCCTCCTTAGGAAGCAATGGTAT
>JASDQU010501040.1:71917-102370 GCA_032191745.1 Picea mariana | reverse complement strand
GGCCGAAAACTATTTTTAGTTCGGCCGAAAAAATGTTTTTCGAAATTTTGGAGAGTAGATTGTCACGAAAGTGTAACCCACCTTCGTGATTCCACCCCTATAAAAAAATAATGTGATAAATAGAGATACTGAGAGGTATTAAAAAAATGGATATTTTGATGTAATTGCATCCCTAACAATCATGTTTGTCATTCTTTAAAAAAAGAAACCAATTCAACAAATAGATATTGTAAATTTGTCAATCCCACTCAAAAATATTGGAATAAAAGAAATGTGCATGCATTATAAAGAAAACATGAATTCCTAATAATGTCTACATGATTTTGTGACTAATAATTTATTTTCCCAATGTACATATCGTTCACCTCCAAGTGGGGATATCAATGAAATTAGGGGGATTTGAGGATTATGTATGGTTAAATTAGTCCTTAACATGGTAAGGGAAATAAAATTGGGCCTTAGGCTATATAGGTCGCTTCTATGCATCAAGGTCCTAGACCAACACCTCGAACGACCACACTTTACCTCCCAATGATATACTTGACCTATGAATGTGCATATTAAATTTCAAGACTAGGTATTAGTCTAAGGGCCTTTGACATGTTGTATATAGGAATTCCGAGACTTAGGATATAAAGGAAGAATTTAAACATATATGTGAAGAAAATTGACTCAAAGTAACACATATGAAATCTCAAGGGCATCCTTGTATTCCAAGTAGTGATACATACATCATTAGAATATTTTGACCACTAATTATGATTTTTGAGGCCCTTAATGGTCATGGGAGGAAACATGGTAACTGGACCCTAAAGAAATCCTTTTGGAATAAATGGATATGAAAACACCTCGAATCACCACACCATCCCTCAAATAAGGGGGACTGTTATATTTATCATGTCTATTTGTAGTAGGTCTATTTTTAGTATGTGGTAGTGACATGGAAGTAACATGTTAGTGATAAGGATTAAAGAAATCTTCACCTTGAATATTCCTCCTTCCATGGGAATATCCTCCTCGAAGATAAGTTCGCACTTCCACTAGAGTTTAGTTTAGCATGCATGAGTTGCATTCAAGACTCAATGTTAGTTTTATTATTATTCACTTCAATTATGTAGTTTAGTTCAACATGAATGAGTTTAATGCAACATGCATGGGTTTTTAATTCTTCATGTTTAAATCTATTATTATCCAACTAAGTCATTCACAAGGAATCTCTAACTTAGTTTTCACTTCTTATCTCATGGAGATTTCTATATATATGTATCAATCTCTCATTGAAAACTAGTTCATTCAATAATTAATTTAATAGTTCATTCTCTCTTCTTTCCCTTTGTTCTCATGCTTCCAAGTGTTCTTTGTCATTAGAAACTAGATTATTGTTCTTAGCAATTTAGTTTCTTATTTTCTACTATATTCTTGTATGATAATTTTTACATGACCTACTACATCTTCTTCATCACCTCCCAATGTTCATATTAGTGATGATACTTCATTCTCTTTGGATCAGATTTAATATTCTCATTAGCATTCTATTTCATGTCTAGATTGTAGAACACAGTTGACAAAGTAGAGTCTATAGGTAGTTGGTGATCTAGTGGGTGATCCTCTCAAACCATAGAGAGATAGATCAGAGTTTGGGGGTTCTCCAAAAACAATCACTACCCATGAATTGTTATATGGTGATCACACATAGTCCTTAGTACTATGTAGAGGCTACAATAAACCATTATTAGTAAGCCACTATTAATGAGCAATAAAATTCCCTCATTAGGAGCCACCCATGGCATTTGGTTCCTCTACCTTATGATTGGAAACTTGTTCAATGAGACCAAATATAAAGGAAAAACATGGTAGTGTATTGAATTCTAAGGAATCACGAGGTTTATCTTATATCTAACGGCTTCTCACATGTCATGGGATTGACTACATAGATATTTTTTCTCCAGTTGCAAATATGGACTCCATCAGATTAGTTCTAGCCATTGCAATAGCCAGACATTGGAAGGCTCACCATGTGAAGAGTGTTGTTCTTTATAGATATCATGAGGTGATGTATACGGAGAAATCATAGGGGTATGCTAAATATCTAGTACAATGGAAAAAAACCAAACATATAGAGGTACATATTCCCT
This sequence comes from Picea mariana, assembly GCA_032191745.1. Taxonomy (NCBI): domain Eukaryota; kingdom Viridiplantae; phylum Streptophyta; class Pinopsida; order Pinales; family Pinaceae; genus Picea; species Picea mariana. The sequence continues at coordinate 100,235 of JASDQU010501040.1, read as the reverse complement.
TCATCCAAAGACATATCCATGATGGGGTCATCAATTTATAATATTGTCCATCTGGAGAGTAGGTTGTAGACATATTCACAAAGACCTTCAACAAGCATAAATTTTCAACTTTTTGAGATCTCTTGTAGGTGAATTCATGACATAGCTACATATCAACTGACATAGCTATGATTCTCTTTTGGGGGAGGGTTTTCTTCCCACTTGGTTTTCCATCTTTACCTCACTTTGTTTCCATAATTATTTTGTGCATGGGTACCTACCATGACTACATATTGTTGGGAGGCATAAATTGTAAACACCTCAGTCATGCTTCAGGGGGGTGCTGATGTACATGCACATTTTCCATAATTTTCTACTGTTAGGGGGGATTGTTATTTTTAGCATGTCTATTTATAGCATGACTATTTATAGCATGTCTATTTATAACATGTCTATGTTTGGAAAGTATCTATTTATAGTAGGTTTATTTTTTAGCATGTGGTAGTGACATGTCAATGACATGGAAGCGATAAGGATAAAAGAACACTTCACCTTGAATATTCCTCCTTCCATGGGAATATGTTCCTCCTAGAAAAGTGTTCAGATCCACTAGAGTTTAGTTCAACATGTGTCACTTAGTATCGGTTCTATTATTAGTTACATCACTTATGGATTTTGGTTCATATTGCATGAGTTGCATGCATGATTTTTTACTTATGCATGTTTAACTCTATTATTATCCAACTAACTCCACTTACACTAGTCTTATTTTGGAGTCACATGTGCAGGCACAAGGAATATCTAACGTAGTGTTCACTTCTTCTCTCATGGAGAGTTATATGTGTGTGTGTGTGTGTGAAATTGCTGATCTAGTGGGTGTTCATGTCAATCCATGGAGATATATATCTCAGTTTAGGGGTTCTCCACAAGACATCACTGTTATAGAGCCATTACTTCCCATCTATTGTTATATGGTGCTCGCATTTGATTCTCATCCCTATGCAAAGGATGCAGGAAACCATTATTTGAAAGCCACTATGAATGAGGAGTACAATTCCTCCATTAAGAACTACACATAGGATTTGGTTCATCCACTGATTGGAAACTTGTTCAATGAAAGTTGATATGAAAGACACATATCAGAACATATGGACTTGTAATAAAGTACAATTCTTGGCTTCTAGCGAAGACCTTCTCATAGGATCATGGGATTGACTACATAGAGAAATTCACACCAGTTGTAAAGATGGACTCCATAAGACTAGTTCTAGCCATTATAGTAGCCAAACATTGGGAGGTTCCACATGTGAAGAGTTCATGTTGTAACATCCTCGATCATAAACCACACAGGCCGAGCCAACGGTACTACATGGAAAACACTTATGTAACATAATATGCATTCTAATGAATTTAAAATTCTTAATTACAGTTAAGCACATAATTACTGCTAGCATTTCAGAATTAATGGAAATAACAATAATCCATGATTACAGCAGAATACATGATAACATTGCAAGAATCGCAGGTATGCAATTTAATTACTTACAGAATTATAAAACATAGTGACACTTATATTTGAATGTTTCAGAGGCTGCCAACTACGTGCAAACCTTCCACGAACCTCCCAGCCTTAGACCGCGCTGCTCATCACTCTCAACAGTAGGTCAGCCTCAAGCTAGGACTAGGCTCTAGCGGGCATGGAATCCTAGGCTAGGCACAATTTACAGGAAGACACACAGTAAAAGAGGGAGGATTCTCTCCTAGGATCCACTTATGCCCACTGCTCACAGACTCTTTCTTCCACACATGTCTATCCCACCCCAGGAGTATACACTTTCACTGTAACCTAGACATTCCTTCGACTGTTAACCTCCCTTGCCTTGGGCTTCAGCAACAGACCAGACCGAAAATCTCTGAGCTCTGTGGCAGCTACAAGGCTCCTTCTAGGAGCTCTCTCCTTCCTCCACTCACTCTCTCACCTGGAGAGAGTCACTCACAGGCCTAACAACTTGCCTCTTCAACCACGGCCTGAGAGCCTGGTTCTTCAACTCCTTCTGACTCAATTACTACACAGTGAGGATAGCAACAACACAATTCCACTCAGGAGAACAGAAAGCGGTAACCCACAGATAGTTCAGGTACAGATTCATCTATACAAAGGCATATAGAATGGGTTCACAAAATCACAGGTTGACCTTTCCCTCCCGACCAGTTCTCTCAACGGTGTATAGGTATGCCAAGGATAGACGCAAACCAAAAATAGAATCAGACTGAGGATGTTTCATCTTTTAGGAATACATCTTGGTTCTCTGGTTTTCAGAGTTGCGTGAGGGTATCCTATATCAGACGCCAAGGATCACACATCTCTTCTCGACAGAGGAAGAAATAATGAAGAGCCAACCCCTCCGAGGTTTGGATTTTCCAGTTTTATTTGCAAGAGCCCAGGTCGACATCTATCTCCCTCGAGCTGCATGCTCTGCATATGCATATGTTCCTTTCCCAACACTTGGGACCACACCCAGCCAATGCTCACTTTAATCTTGTTAGGAAAATAATAATAATTATCATCCTCTTTTGAGGTAATCCCCCTAGCTTATCTGCCATCTCTATGCCCAACACTTAGCCTCCTCTCCTTGCCCAGCCTTATGGAGACTTAGTCCCCCATCACTCTTTCTTCGTGGTTAGTCTACAGACAGTGGTTTTTATATTTTATTAACAAAGTGCATAATTACATTTACAACAATAGGATCCTGGACTTTGATACTTAGGCTCTCTAGCCTAATACATGCATAAGCCTCTCAGCTTATCAAAACTCATCTCACCAGCCTAATAAAATTGAATTACAGTTCATAAACAAGCTTTAAAATGGGTAAACATGATTCACAATTGGACTCTGCCTTGGGGACACTATAATCCCCTCCCCTTATTTTTGCACTGTCCTCAGTGCAACTTTCACACAATATCTGCAAGATTTCCAAAATCTTCAAAAATATGTGGGTACTATGCCCGCATAGTATCATCATGATCCCATGTCGCATCCTCATGACCATACCAGGTCCCCTTAACAATCCCTATAGCTTGATTCCGGAGTTGTTTTCTTTTCTTTTCCAATATGCACACAGGATGCACTTGTAACACTCCTTCTTGCTCCACCTGAATCACATTCCAATCGATAACATGATTATCATCAGGTATATATTTCTTAAGCAATGAAACATGAAATACATTATGTACAGTCATGGATGCAGGTAATGCAAGAATATATGCAACTAGCCGAATCCTTTCTAGGATTTCAATGGCCCACAAAATTTGGCTGCCAACTTGGCGCAGCTTCCCAGCTTCACGGAACTCTTGTTAGCTTTCACTTTCAGGAAAACATGATCACCCACCTTGAACTCTCTATGGGTTATGTTCTTATTAGCATAAATTTTCTACCTGTCTTGGGCAGCTTTCAAATTCTAGTTAATTTTTATCATTTGTTCCACCATCTCCTTGAGAAAATCTAGCCCAACTACTGTCCTATTAGTTGGATTATCCCAACTCACTGGAGCATTTCACCTTCTTCCATAAAGTGCTTCAACGATGCCTGATACCCAATGTTGTAAGTGAATTCTACCAAGTTTAGGTAGTCTTCCCATTTCGATGGTTTGTCCATCACTTACATTCTCAGTATGTCTTCTATCACTCTATCCACTCTCTCTGTCTATCCATCAGACTCGGGATGATAAGTTGTACTAAAGTTCAGATTCATTCTGAATCCTTTGAATAATCCTTTCCAGAAATTCGAGGTGAATTTTGGATCTCTATCAGACACAATTTTTTTAAGAATTTTGTTCAATCGTGCCACTTCCTTCATGAAAATATCAACAACATTTGTTTCCTTGTAAGTAGTTTTCAGTGGAATAAAATGGGCATATTTTGTAATCTTTTCTACCACCACCATGATCAAATCATGTAGCTTGCATGTTCTAGGAAATCCCATAATAAAATCCATTGTCACCACTTCCCACTTCCATTCAGGAATGGGCAAAGGTTGCAGCAACCCTGTTGGGTGCCTATTCTCAGCTTTAACTTTCTGGAACTCCATACATCTAGCAATGTATTCAACGATCTCTCTCTTCATACCTGGACAAAAGTAATGGATCTTGACTACTGCCATGGTTTTATGATATCCAGGGTGCCCTACATAAGGCACATTATGCATCTCCTATAGAACTATCTGTTTCAAGTCCTAGATGTTGGGTACAAAATTTTTGTTCTTGTGGAGTAGTATTCCATCTATTCCCAATTTATAAATATCCACCTTCTATGGAATCTTACCCTGTTGTAGCTTTTCTACCAATTCTCTGTACTGCAGATATGCATTTGTAGCCTCTAGAATTATTCTTTTAATATCAGTTTGATACATGCTAATGGTTGTATCATGTAGTTCATGCACCCTCCTGATGAGTGCATCAACCACTTTATTCTCTTTCCCTTTGATATGATTGATATCAAAGTCATATTCACATAGAAATTCCAGCTACCTACTTTGTCTAACATTTAAGGTTGGTTGATCAAACAAATATTTCAGACCATTATGGTTTGTTTTGAGTTTGAACCTCCTTCCCATGAGGTAATGCCTCCACTTATTTAGAGCATGAACTATGGCTTCCAACTCCAAGTCATGAGTGGCATAGTTCTTCTCATGTTCCTTTAACTTCCTAGATTCATAACAGATTATGAATACATTTTGACTGAGGATTCCTCCCAGTCCTTCTTTGCATGCATCTGTGCACACCACAAAATATTCATTTGGATCTGCAATCCTCAATATTGGAGCACTGGTTAACAGTTCCTTCAATCACTAAAAGATTTTCTCACAATCCTTTGTCCACTGAAACTTATTCTCCTTCCTTTGTAAGGAAGTGATAGGGTGAGCTATCCTTGAGAACCCTTCGATAAACCTTCTGTAATAACTATCCAATCCCATGATGGATCTAACTTCCATCACATTCTTTGGCTTTGAACATTATCTAATGGCCTCAATATTCTTAGGGTCTACAACTATCCCATCCTTAGAGATAATATGCCCTAAGTAATGGATCCATTCCTGATAAAACAAGCATTTGATCAGCTTGACATATAGTTGGTTCCCTCTTAGCACTTGTAGCACCATCCTCGGATGTTGCTCATGTTATTATTTTGACTTGGAATACACCAAGATGTCATCCAGGAATACTATGACAAACTTGTCTAGATAGTCCCTAAATACTCCATTCATCAAGCACATAAAAACAACGAGTGCATTTGATAGTCCAAATGGCACCACTATGAACTCATAATGCACATACCTTGTTCTAAAGGTGGTCTTGCTGATGTATTCATATTTTATCCTTACCTGGTGATATCATGATCTTAGATCTATTTTCGAAAATATCTTTGCATCCTTCAACTGATTGAAGAGGTCATCACTCCTTGTCAAAGGATACTTGTTCTTTACCATTACCTTGTTCAACTGCCTAAAATTGATGCACAATATCAATGTTTCATCCTTCTTCTATACCCCTTCTTCAGAAGCTCTTCAAGCTACAATTGCAACTCTTTCATCTCTGGTGTACTCATCCTATATGGAGCTTTTGACACTAGAGCTGCTCCAGACATCAAGTTCATAGAGAAATCGATATCCCTTTTTGGAGGTAGTCCAGGTACTTCCTGGAATACATCTTTGAATTCTTTTAGTACCGCATACTCTTCAATACTTGACACCTTGTCCTTAGGTGTTTCCCCTACATGGGCTGCAAATAATTGACAGCCTTTTCCGTAGCACTTATTCAGCTACATCCTTGAGATTTCCCTGATAGCTACAGCTCTGGGAATCCCTTGGACTGCTCTCTGATTCCCTTCTTCATATAAGCAAGTGGATTCCTTATTACAGAAGTCCAAGATGGCATGGTGTTGGTCCAACCAGTCCATCCCAATTAGGCAGTCATAAGAGCCTAATGGAAGAATGTTCAATTCAGCCTTCGTGCTCAGTCCATTCATGTCCACAGGACAAGACTTGACTAACTCCATGAATTTCCTCTTGGTTATTGTAGCTAGCTACACTATCCAAGACTTTTCATGTTTGATTCTTATCAAATGCAAGATTTCTACCACTCTAGGGTCTATATAACTATGGCTAGCCCCCGAATAAACTAAAATAGTGAAGGCATGGTTGTTGATCATACCTTCCACTTCAATCATGTGTGACTGATATTCAACCTTCTTTTTGTCTAGGGATCCACATATCCTTAGAATCCTACTGCCCATGTCCTCCACTATTTTAGATTGTTGAACATGGTGGAAAGTCCTCATTTTATCATTTCGGTGGGGGAAATATCTGTACCTATCATTCCCTTTACAACCCCAACATTCCATAGGTGGCAGCCTTGACATTTGCCCACCCACTTCAACCTTCCTGGGCTCTCTAAAAGATGACTGTCCTTGAGGACTATTTCTGAAAAAGGGTGGCTTATTTCCCTTCTGCCTGTATTCTTTCTTAGACTTTTTCTGGTCAACCCAAGCCTTCTGAAAGGTAGGTTTTTCTCTTTTTTGTTCAAAAAAGCACTTCTCTCTCCTTATCATTTATTCCATAGTCTTTGTGTCATCATACTGAATATTATGCCCAATAGAAGGCGGTAACCCACTCAGGTACCTCTGAATCTTGACAGACTCATCTTTGATGAACGAAACATACTTCAGTAATTCCAAAAACTTTTGTTCATACTCATCAATGGTCATGTTGTCCTGCTTGAGTTCAAAGAACTCTTTCATCTTTCTGTCATAATATCTTTTAGTTAAGTATTTTTTCTCAAAATACCTCTTGAATTCTTTCCATGTGATTTCTTTTACTCTGATGTGTTGCACCTGCACAAGTTGATCCCACCACATGGATGCCTTTCCCTTCAGTTGATACATGGAAATCATGCCCTATGAATGAGAGGAATAACTCTGCAGTTGAAAGTATTTCCTCATACTAAGAAACCAAGTTTCTACATCTTCCTCCTTCTTATGTTCTCCATCAAACATTGGAGGCTTGATCTTGTTCATTTCCCCCTTCAATTCATCCATCCCGGATCTTCTGTGATTTTTGGTAGGGTATGAGTTGGAATTACTATGTGCTTCCTTATCAGAATGCTTTGGGGAGTGACAACAATGTCTTCTAACACTCCTCAATATTATTTTCCCCTCAAGTGTCCTAGGACTCCTTGTTTTGCTTGAGTTACTTTCTTTTTCCAATATTTTTTCGATTATTTCCAGACTCTTTAACAACCTTAAGTTGAATTATCCCTGTTTATCCCTGTCTTTCATGAGATTTTGGCTATCAACCTGGTAAGCCTGGGCATCCTTCTGTAATCTTTCAATGATTTTCATCATACGCCCTTCCTTATCCATCTCTTTTTTGTGTCCATTGGAGTTCATTCCTTCAACTCCCAAGGAAATGTTCATTCCTTGATATCTTTCGTTCTCTGGTCTAGAAGTAATCCACACCTCTTCCATTTCTTTACACTTCGAGGAAATTCTAATTGGTTCTGGCACACTCCATTCTTCTGCAATTACAATGTGCAAACAACCAAAATTTGTGAGACTATCATTCCTTCACACATTCCACACACATAATTCATAAGCCGAATCAGAAACATTCATTTTTCATGAATTTTTGGAGCTCTTCTCATCTTTATAACTTTCGATCAATAGCCCTCTCTTCCTCAGTCCCAAACCCATGCGATCATGGGTTGTGACCTAATTACAAACCACTAGGGTGTTTTCATGACTTCGTGTTTTGGGAGGTTTCAACTCAACACTACTATCCATTGAGTTATGATTACCGAACTTGTGAAAACAAGTGGATCAACGATCCACGTCTACACAAAAACCAACGGCTGAAATATGATGTGGCCTCTCTGTCTCAAAGTTTTTGGGAATTCAGGACTTCGGGTTTCAGGGTTTCAGTCCTTGAGGATCTCATACTCGCTTCCCTCTTCAACCCTCGACTTTCGAAATACCAATTTACTTTACCCTTTGGTCCCACATAGAACAATTGTCTCCCACAACCACAGTGGAACGTGGCATGTTCTGGAGGGTCGACGTCACCTTCACCAATGTCAAAAGGTCCCACCACTTCCACCTTTCCTTTTGTGACTTCGAGTTTCGAGGTTTGTGCATCAGCACAACTTGCTTTTCCCAAAGCCGAAATCACGAAATTATGATTTACTACTCTTCTTGATCTAATGGTCAAGATCTTTTCCCAGATCTACGGTGTAGATATTTTTGAGATTTCGGGGTTTCGAGTTTCGAGGTTTCAGTCTCGGAGGTTCTCACCCTCGCTTCCCTCTCCAAATTCCGACTATCGAACTTCCGAAAGGCTTCTCGGATATCATTCTAGCACCTTCTATAGATCTAACGGTCATAAGGGATCTATTTTCCTCCCTATCAGAGCCAACAGCTCCAACACCTCGTGCATTGAGTTGTCTCTCTCCGTGGTCAAATACCACATCGGTTGCAGTTTAATCTACCAGTACTCATCCTAAGCTTTTTAACATAGCCAAGTAACTCCTTAGCACTACGGGACGCTCTAAGGTTCAATATTGGTTCCATTCAAACACCACTTCCACTCAAAACCTCGAGTCCAAAGGCCATTCAACTGACCCATGCAGGCTCAGTGTAGAAAAACTTGTTCTTTGATACCATACTGTAACGTCCCCGACCACCAACCCCACGGGTCGGGCCAATGCTACTACACAAAAAACACTTCTATAACAGAATATGCATTATAATGAATTTAAAATGCTTAATTACAGTTAAGAACATAATTACTGCTAGCATTTTAGAATTAATGGAAATAACAATAATTCATGATTATAGTAGAATACATGATAACATTGCAAGAATTACAGGTATGCAATTTCATTAATTACAGAATTATAAAACATAGTGACACTTATCTTTGAATATGTCACATGCCACCAACTGCATGCAGACCTTCCACGAACCTCCCAGCCTTAGACTACGCTTCTCATCACTCTCAGCAGTAGGTCACCCCTAATATTAGACTAAGCTCCACTAGGCAAGAAATCCTAGGCTAGGCACGGTTTACAGGAAGAAACACAGTAAAAGAGGGAGGATTCTCTCCCAGGAGCCACTTATGCCCACTGCTCACAGACTCTCCTTCCCCACATTCCTATCCCACCCCAGGAGTACACACCTTCACTGTCACCTGGACAATCCTTCGGCTACTAACCTCCCCTGCCTTGGGCTTCAACAACAAATTGGACTGGAAATCTCTGAGCTCTGTGGTAGCTACAGGGATACTTCTAGGAGCTCTCTCCTTCCTCCATGCACTCTCTCACTTGGAGAGAGTCACTCATAGGCCTAACAACCTACCTCTTCAACCATGGCCTGACAACCCGATTCTTCAACCCCTTCCGACTCAATTCCCACACAGTGAGGATAACAACAACACAATTCCACTCAGGAGAATAGAAAGAGGCAACCCACATACAGTTCGGGTATGGATTCGGCTCTACAAAGGCATATACACTAGGTTCATGAACTCACAGGTCGAACTTTCCCTCCCAACCAGTTCTCTCAATTATGTATAGGAATTCCAAGGATAGGCGCAGACCAAAAATGGAATCAGACGGAGGATGTTTTGACTTTTAGGAAGACATCTTGGTTCTCTGGTTTTCAGAGTTGCGTGAGGGTATCCCATATCAGACTCCAAGGATCACACAACTCTTCTCGACAGAGGAATACAGAATGAGGATCCAACCCCTCTGAGGTTTGTCTTTTCCAATTTTATTTGCATGAGCCCAGGTTGACACCTGTCTTCCTGGAGCTGCATGCTCTCTAGATGCATACATTCCTTTCCCAACACTTGGGACCACACCCATCCAATGCTCACTTTAATATTTTTAGGAAAATAATAATAATTATTATCCCCTTTAGAGATAATCTCCCTATCTTAGCCTCCTTCCTATGCCCAACACTTAGCCTCCTCTCCTTGCCCATCCTTATGGAGACTTAGTCCCCCATCACTCTTTCTTCATGGTCGGTCTACACGTGGTGGTGTTTATATTTTATTAACAAACTGCATGGTTACATTTACAACAATAGGTTCCTGGCCTTTAATACTTAGTCTCTCTGGCTTAATACATACATAATCCTCTCATCTTATCAAAAGTCATCTCACTAGCCTAACAAACTTGAATTATAGTTCATAAACAAGCTTTAAAATTCATAAACATGATTTACAACAGGGCTCGGCCTTGGGGACATTACACCTATGTTCATGGATACCATGAGGAGGAGATATATATTGAACAATGATAGAGGTATGTTAAATATCTAGTACAGTGGGGAAAAAATGAAACACATAGAGGTACACATGCACTTCATCCAAGGACAACTCCATGATGTGGTCATCGCTCTGAAATATTTTCCATATTCAAAGCAGGTTGCAGACATATTCACAAATCATAAGTTTGTATATTTACGAGATATCTTATTAGTGAAGGGAATATTTACACAACAATTAACATAGCTAGGATTCTCTTTTGAGGGAGAATTTTCTTCCCACTGGGTTTTCCCTATTTTCCTCATCTTTGTTTCCATAGTTGTTCTATACATGGGTACCTAACATGGCTACATATTGTTGGTACCCATATAGTATACACACCTTAGTTGTGCTTTAGGCGGGGTGTTTTTGTAAATGCACATTTTCCATAATTTCCTACTATTTAGGGGGATTCTCATTTTTAGCATGTTTATTTATGGCATGACTATTTATAACATGTTTATTTACATGTCTATTTTTATCATGTATCTATTTATAATAAGTGTATTTTTAGCATGTGGTAGTGATATGAAAATAACATGGTCGTGACAAGGATCAAAACAAACTTCACCTTGAATATTTCTCCTTTCATGGGAATATTCTCCTCTTTGACAAGTGTGCACTTCCAATAGATTTTATCTCAACACACATGGGTTTTTTCTTATTCATGTTTAACCATATTATTATTCAACTAACTACACTCACTACTAGTCTTATTTTGGAGTCTCATGTGCATATAGGAGGAATCCCTAACCTAGCACACACATATTCTCATGGAGAGTTGTGAGTGTGTGTGTGTCACTCTCTCATTGTAAACTAGTTCATTTAATAATGAATTCAATAGTTAATTATTAAATGAACTAGTTTACAATCAGAGAGAGACACACACATACATACTTGTGTGTGTGCATGTATCACTCTCTCATTGTAAATTAGTTCATTTAACAATGAATTCAATAGTTCATTCTCTCTTCTTTATTTTTGGTCACATGCTTGCAAGTGTTCTTTATTCTTATCAATTTAGTTTCTTCTTTGCAACTAGATTCTTTTGTGAGAATTTTTACACCTGTAACTAGGTATATAAATATCATTAGAATTTATTATCACTAGGTTTGGGTCTCGGGCCCCAAAACATGGTCAGGGGAGGAAACATGAACCTTAGGCCCATACAGAATGTTTTATCCATCCGAGGCTAAGAATGATTTTTTGAACAACTGCACATGGCATTCAGAGGGTATCCTTGGTCTATTATTTTGGATGTGAGTGCCACAAGTTGATTTTGGGTAGTAGGTATGTGTCCCGGGGCCCTAGAAATGAACTAGGGAAAAATGACATGAATTAAGTCCTAAAGAAAACTTTGAGACATCCAAATCCATGAACAATTCCTTGAAGCATCACACATGACCTATGGGGGTATCCTTGGCTTACAAGAAAGTATGTTAGCTCCCTCACAAGGGATTTAGGATTATCTATATATCTCAATAGATTGACATGGTCAACAAGGAGAACCAAATCCTTTGTTAAGAAGAAAGGTTCTTGGCATCTAGATCCAAACAGGATGACTCAAACCACAACACCCAACATATCAAGGTTTTAGGTAGCTTCTAGGGCCCAATTGTCATGAATGACATGTAAAAAAACCACAAATGGCTACTTGAGGTGATCTTTGGCTTTCAATTAGGGATATGAGAATCATTAGGAGATTTTTGGCACTAGGTATGGGTATTGGATACTTGGACATGATTGAGAGAGGAAATCTAGGCCTTAGGTCCTAAAGGAAGTTTCTTAGTATCCAAGGACAACAATGACTTCTTGAAACCCTAGAAAGGAATTTTCCAAGGTATCCTTGGACTCTTCATGTCGATAGTTAGCATTACGTTTTTTTCAAAATTAAGTATGGGTCTCTAGACCTTGGATATTGTTAGAGGAAAGAAACCAAAGACATATGTGCTAAAAGAAGCTTTTAAGATTTTGGGGGAAAAAATGACACCTTGAACCACCACAATTAATCTTTTGAGAGCATCCTTTGCCTCTAACTAGGTGTGTGCTACCATTAGCATTTTTATGCACTAGGTATGGGTATATAGCTCCTATATATGGTCAAGGGAGGAAAAATGAACATCATGACCTAAATCAATCTTCTAACCATTCAAGGCTAAGAACGATGCCTTGAATAGTGACACATGGCCTCCTTAGGGTATCTTAGACTATGGTTGGGGATGCCAATGCCACTATGTGGTTTTGAGAAGTAGGTATGTATACTAGGGTCCTGGAAATGACCTGTACACATTTGTTTTGCATCAAGTGTGTCAGGGGAGTCACAAGGGTAGCTTGCCAATCCCCTCCTATCTGGAATTTGGGAGAGGCAATCCCTAACTATTTTTTTGGGGTTGTTTTTATCTGTTGTTTTGTCACTTCAAAGGTTTAAAACTACGAGTATGTAATGGGAAGATGCATCCACTCCTTCCTAGGAGCACATGCATTCTTTTTCTCAAGAAAACATGGGCATTTTAAAGCACATGCACACTCTTGCTAAGGAACACATTTGCATTCCTAAAAAATATTATATGACAAGTGTGCATAGAGGTTACATGAAAATTGAGGGTATAGGATTATGAACGTGTGTGTGTTTCTAGGAACGCACACACATTCCTACATCTACATGTTCCTTTACACCCCATTACATATTTTTCAATCATCAACTTCATGGAAACACCTTATCCAAAAACTCGAAGAATAATAAATTTGTAATTTTAACTATTACTTTTTTAAAATTACAAATTACTTAAATTTTTAAAATATATACTTTTCTTTTTTTTGGCATTTACTATTTATGATATAATTTCTAAATGAAAACTTAATTATGATTGTTAATATTTAAGTTATACACACTTAATTAATGGCCATCTTTAGCTTAGTTTAATATTGGAGTCACTATAGGGCTGAACCGCCCTAGAGTGACCCAAATCTACAATATAATTATGATCAAATATTAACTAAAAAATCTCAAGAAACTTATGCAAATAAGTTCAATCAAACATCAAAATATGAAATTCCTTGTATACCCCTCATAAATTTAATGCTCTTCACTCTGAGTTTATTTCCATTTTCATTCAATATCTTTATTTTTCCTACAAACTATGATAAATATGATGTACACTAGTTTTAATCTATGTAATAGAAAATTCTAAGTAAAAACTCCAATTTTCAACATATTCATATTTTTAAAAACACTAATTGGTTTTCTTATTCTATTTTCATAAAAAAATCAAATCGATTTTCTTATTTTATTTTGATAGAAAAATCATATCGAACAAAATGAATTGTAAAGGGAAACAAATCCCTCTCATCGTCTATCAATCCAAATTTTATAGTTGTGAAATTTTAGTCATCTTGTACCAACAAAAAATTTAAAGTGCCTTAAGACAAGATAATATGAGGAAAAGATAGTTATTTTTCGATACAATGTTTATATCAGTTATGTTCAAGGTTGAGATACAATGCCATAACCAATTGAGTTATACACTTTTTGTTCCATGTGCTTCCTCGGCTAAGTGTTATAAGCTCACGTGTTTATACAATATAAAACATTTGACTAAGTGTTAGAATCTCATGCCAAATATAAATATCTCAAGATTGTATGTGGAACACTATATAAATATCAAACAAGAATAACTTTAGAGATTGTGACATTTTCAAACCTATACGTGGATTTTACTATTGATGTCAGCTCTATATTCAACATTTCTATTAAATGGAATCAAACACATATTTGGACATAATGTATTACATTGAATAAACCATAATTTCATGGAGTTCAATAAAATAATTACATTTTTATATTCCTTTGAATATCCATAGATCCCCATGCTTTGTTCTATGAGTGGTGATCAACAAATAGTAAGTTTGAATACAAGCCCTTAACTAATGTGTTTTAGTTGGGATCCATAGATCCCCATGCTTTGTTTTATGGGTGGTGATCAACAAATAGTAAGTTTGAATATAATCCCTTAACTAATGTGTTCTAGTTGGGAATCAATAGTAGTATGTTTTAGTTGGGAATTAATAGTAGTAAGCAATCTTTATCTTTTTCTTTTTCTTTAGAAATGAAATTTTCATAGAGTTATTAATCTGTTTTTGTTGAAAATCCTTTATTATTTTATTTCTTTAATAATGGTTAGTTTATTATTCTATTTCTTTAATAATGGTTGGATGCTTTGTATAATAATTTATTCTTAGTATAATTTAAATTTTCTATGTTTTGGATTTTTTTAGTATATTTTTTTGTTGATTTTATCTTAATTCTGATTATAAATAATTAAAATTGTAAATTTAATTTGGTTAAATCTTTCTAATTCTAATACTTTAGAAATTTTTTGAGACATCCAATTTATTAATACATTCAAAAATACAATTTGAAAAACATAAAATTTCACCTACATTTATATTTATAGTGACAGATACAATAAAAAAAAAAATGACAAAACTAAAACGTTCAAATAAATTCCTCCTTCTTTTATGAATGGAAAAACACAAATATTCACTTCAACCTTCGAGGTTCTTCGAAATCAAAGAAGGAAAGTCAAGTAATGTTTTTCGTTTTTGTTTTAATAACCAATTTAGTTTGTTTGATCCTTTACAAGGAAACACTCGAGAAACGAAGTTGAGAGGTTGATATCATTTATCCACGGGGCAATAAAGGAAACATTTAAAAGAAAACATTTCTCCATTTTGCATTTGAAGACATGGTCACAACCACGTGTCATCAACTTCGTTGAGAAAATAAAACAAACAACATTTCGATGAGATATTAGTTCTCATGTTTATTACGTAGAGGGTGTTTTGTAGATTATATATATAAACAATAATCATAAAAGTAAGGTTTGTTATCAATACGTATACATATTTATGAAAATATTTATGGCAAGTGTGTTAGAATTAATCTTTATTATTAGAAATTCGTTTAGATTTGTTAAATTTAGATGATTGTGGAATATTTTTTTCAACTATCGTATCATAGTTTTGTGTGATTACTTGAAAGATTTTCTCATAATAATTTATTATGTTGTTGAGAAAAAACTTTACATAAAACTATATGTTTAATTGAGTAATAAAAATATTTACATATTTAATTGAGTAATAAAAATATGTAGAATTATTTTGTGCATGGTAGATTGTTAACTTGATTTCAGAGTGGATAACTCTGGGCGTAACTCCCTAAGTGAATGGCCGAAGAAAATGTGAAAAAAAATTGTTGTAGAAATAGTTTAAAGTAGGATAGTGGATTGCTTTTCCGTGTGAAGATTTTTATGTGCAAATAAATTTGCAGCCACGAACCTGCCTGCAAAATCTGTAAAGAAACTAAACATCAAGAGAGGTGTTATTAAAAGCGTGGGCCGTGGATGGCCCAGAAATATTTCCGTCGTGTTCTAAGTGTGGCTATGCTATGGTGTGTTGATAATTCCATTAACATAATTTTTTTCTTGTGAAATCAGATTTGAAGATTGCAGATCGTGGTTGGGGAAGATCTATGAATGAACTGGGAAATCTGGAGATTTCACCCTAATTTTTCAATTAAAAGACCGTGGCTCTTCGTCCCTGCGTTTGACAGGACAGGGATAATTGCAGGCCGTGGATGATTGGTAAATTGACAAGCCATTGAAAAGGTTGCACCTCCAGCTTATAGACATAAGTCTTAGATGACAGATTCCATAGACTAATCGATGAATATCACTTGGAAGTGACAACGATATTCAAAGGAAGGAGGCAGCGAGTAATCAACATTAGAACTTTTTTTCAATGTAAAATTATTTAGTTTGTGTGTAAAATTATATTGTGAAGAATCAATAATAGAACAAAGCTAACATAATTTATGTTGGTGGTTCGTATGTACTTTAGTTCCATAAAAACATATAATTGATTTGGTTATGTTTAGTTTGTTATGGTTTGTGGTTTTTGGAGAATTCTGTAATCTAAGAACAATGACTATTGGATATAGTTGTGATCCTTGTGTGTTTATAAGTTTTGTAGGATTGATTGTTGGACACATTTAACATGTATACTGTATTCCTATATAAATGTGAATATATTGACACACCATGTACTTTGACACATGGAAGTATGTCAATAGAATGATTTAGTAACTAGACTTTTTTTAGGAGCATTTCATGAATCATCGGTCCTACAGATATGTCATTGATGATCAGAAGTAATTGTATCTTAAATGGATTAAGTGGTATCCAGAAGTTGATGGTTGAGCAATAGCATAGTCTATGAGATCTCAGAGTGGATAGAAATGTTGATGAATACCAGACCAAACAAGATCAAAGTTTAAAAATATTTTTTTATGTGATTTCACTGTAGTTATTAAACATCAAGAGAGGTTGTTAGAATTAATGCTTACTTCAGAGATTGGTTTGGATTTGTTAAATCTAGTTGGTTGTGAAATATATTTTCCAACTATCAAATCTTATTTATCTGTGAGTGGTTGAAAGATTTTCCATAAATTTGTTATATTGTTGAGGGAAAAGTGTATATATAAACATATGTTTGATCCAATAATAAAAATATATAGAATTATTTTGTGCATGATAGATTGCTAAATTGGTATCAGAGTGGGTAGATCTAAGCATAACTTCCTCACGGGAAGGCCCAAGAAAGTGTGAGATGTGTGAGATTAATTTGTTGTAGAAACAATTTAAAGTAAGAGAGTGGATTGCTTTTCCGTGTGAATATTTTTTTGTGCAAATAAATATGCTCCCTTGAACCTCTTGAAGAATCTTCCTGCAAAATCTGTAAAGAAACTAAACGTCAAGAGTGAAGTTATTAAAAGTGTGGGCCGTACAGAGATATGCATGAGACGGTTTTGAAGGAGGTAAAGTGGAGTCGATCAAACATGCCACTGGATATGTGTCCCGAATTATTTAAATATGTTCCTAAATATTATTATTTTAATACTTCAATAAGATTATTTTAATACTTCCATGAATGTATTTATGATTGGAGTATTTTTCTTCAAGCTTGGGCGGATGCCTCAGAAATATTTCCGTCTTGTTCTAAATTTCTGCATAAGTGTAACTATGCTCTGGTGTGTTGATAATTCCATTGAACATAATTTTTTTTCTCATGGAATAGGATTTGGAGTTTGCAGATAGTTGTTTGATAATTCCATTGAACATAAAAAAAATTCTTATGGAATAGGATTTGGAGTTTGCAAATAGTTGTTGGGGAAGATCTATGAATGAATTGGGTGATCTTGAGATTTCACCCTCATTTTTCGATTGAAAGACCGTGGCTCGTCATCCCTCCGTTTGATAGGCCATGGATGATTGGTAAATTGGCTTATAGACGAAAATCTTAGATGTTAGATTTCATTGACGGATCAATGAACATCACTTGGAAGCGACAAAAATCTTCAAATGAAGGAGGTAACGAGTAATCAACATATAGTAGTTGTTGTGTAAAATTATATTATGAAGAACCAATAATAGAACGGAGTAACATGATTTAAGTGGGTGGTTCGTATGTATTTTGATGCCATAAGAACATATTATTAATTTAGTGATGTTTACAATTCATTATGGTTTGTGGTTTTTGAAGAATTGGGTAACTTGACAATTGGTTATAGTTATTATTATTATTATTATGTGTTTATAAGCGTGTTTCTAATATGTCATTTTGTAAGATTGATTGTTAGATACATTGTAGCATTCTTATATAAATGAACAATATATGGACACAACATGTACTTCAACAAATGGAAGTATGTCAATAGAATGATTGAGTCTCTAAACTATTCTTGAGGTATGTCATGAATCATCCGTTCAACAGATATACATCATTGATGGTCAGAAGCAATTGTATCTTAAATTGATCAAGTGGTAACTCGAAGTTGATGGTTGACAAAGAGCATAGTCTATGATATTACAAAGTGGGTAGAAATGTTGATGAAGACCAAACCATACAAAAATCAAAGTTCAAAAATATTTTTATGTGATTTCAGTATTGTTATTTGTGATATAAGTATCAGGGGAGGATGTTAGAATAGATGCTTACATTCCAGATTGATTTGGATTTATTAGATCTGGTTGGTTGGAGAAAATCTTTTCAACTTTTATGCTATAGAGGGAAAAATTCATGTATATATATTTGTTTAATTAAATAATAAAAATATAATAAATTGATTTGTGCATAATAGATTGCTAAATAAGTGTAGGTCCGATTGTTAATTTTCTAACACAATTCCATTCACTATATGTTGCCAATAATTTTCCACCTCATCATTTGACGCTAGTGTGGAGAGACATTTCAGAAACATTTCTCGCCAATACAGATATTTATGGCAAGTATAAGTGTAATTGTTAGTTTTCTAACACATTTCCATTTACGGGATGTTGTCAATTATTTTCCATACATATTTTCCATTTAAATAAGTGTTCCTCTCCTAAATCATTTGGGGCCCATTTACTATATGTTGTCACTTATTTTACATCTAAATAATTGCTCCTCTTAAATCATTAGAGGATTTGAGGCCGCTGTAGAGAGCCATTCCACAATGTTGTATGCTAGAATAGAGTATGAGACATCATTCCTATTTCTATTTATGTTTAGGCTCAATTTACAAGAGTATGAGCTTGTGGACCAACGATTGATTTTAGAAGAGAGGGAATTGGTATTTATGTCATATTGGTATGAAGTAAAACTGGGTGGTCAAAAAATGAAATGCCTATTGAAATCTCACTTACATATGGTAATTATGAAGTAAAACTGGGTGGTCAAAAAATGAAATGCCTATTGAAATCTCAAATCTCACTTACATATGGTAATTTTTACATAGTCAAGAAACAAAAGGATATAAATCGTGTTATATAATTACGATTGCTACACTTCAATGAATGAATAGGGGACTAGTATATAGTTACCATCATAGTAGTTAAGATACTAGTTAATGGATCTATAGAATTCATATCTTTCATTTAGGTGTGGTTAGTTCCCATTCACGTTTTCACTAAATATTGAGTTGAGTTCTCTCCTTGATGTACTCTGAAAATTGAGTGGTTTTATTCATCTATGACTGAGAAATTTGTTACAAAATTGAACTAAAGATTTATTATATAAGGTTATTTCATTATATAAGGTTATTTTAAATCTTGTGTTGCCATTTCTTAACTTAGTGAATTTCCATCTACCCACCCATTGTACGCATTATTCCTTTAGGAACAGATTAGTAAAAGATAGGTTGTTTAATTAGACATTAAATGGGATAATCTTAGAAAGATCTCTTTGGTTATGGTACATGCAAGATTTAAAGTGAATGGGTTCTTTTGGTTATGGCACACTTAAGATCTTAGGAAGATGTTTTTGTTGGTACCATAATTTCCTCACTGTATGCCAAATCCTAGAGTATACATTTACATTTTAAGTAAGAAAATTAATGGAGTTTCATGGCAACAAGGTTTTATATATTTCTCCTTTTATTGGACCTTACATTTCAAGAGAGATTAAAGTATTGATGACATTAATTGTCATCCAAATTACTATCATTTGTATGTATAGGACTTATTTCTCCTTTTATTGGACCTTACATTTCAAGAGAGATTAAAGTATTGATGACATTAATTGTCATCCAAATTACTATCATTTGTATGTATAGGACTTATTTTCATTAGGAAGAGTAAAAATGAATAAATTTATTTCTACAGTAATAAGGAAACCTTGGTTATGTTTGAATCCATTGGGTAAGAAACATATCTAAAATTATTCATTTATTGGTTCTAAGAACAATTTCTTAGCATGAAATATCTTAGCAATTAGTAGTTGAACAATGAATAGAATTGTTTCTCAAAGTAACATTTTTATGAATATCTCTTGTATATTTTGAGCACACACAAATAGAATAGTTTTATTGAAAATAACAAAGTCTCATCTCAACTCTACCTGCTATGTATTTGTCATTCCTCATGGCTTCGAATGGATCCAACTGTAATGTTCCTAACTTGGCTAGTCTGAGAAACACTGATAATCTGAGGTATCTATTGTAGATAATTTATTTTTACAACATATAAATGACTATATAGATGATAAATGAGAAAACACTACAAATCTTATATTATGATATCTCTGTGAGTACAATGTCGAATGCGGCTGAATAAAAATGAATCATTCGGCTAGATCAAATAACAAAAGGGTATTAGCTGGAATACAATAAGAAAAATGAATGATAATACCTGATAATAGATGAGAACTACAGGATCAATGGATGAGCTAGAACTAAGGCAGCTCACACTGTAACTGCTGAAAGTCTGGAAAGTTCTCCCTTATGGATAAACCTCTCAGAATGGCCTAGAAACTGTCCCAAATGGTGTTCCCTGCTCTAGCTCTCCATCTTGGTGACTGATCAACCCCTCTGTTGGTGTGTCTGGACCCTGGATGGATCCCTTGGGGGAGTGCATCCTTCTCTCACTGGAAAATTGCACCCTAGTGATTCCACCATCGAAACTGACTTAGATGTGTCTCGAAATGATCGCCTTGGCCTACTGTGAAATGGGTCGGAATGGTTTCCCTTGATCTTATGTGATGATTGCTCGAGAACCCCGAATGTGTCCACTCAAATTGTCACACTCCAAAGTCTGGAAAATGCACTCCAGATGATTCCTCCGTCGAAATCTGACGAGGAAAGAAGAAAAATATGTGCCTTGCCTTCCTCTCAATTGGGTCGAAGGGGAATCTATGAAATATCCTTAAAAGGGACAAGTCGATCCACTGAACCTCCTCAGAAGTTGCACCCTCACCTTGAATAAGTGTTCCCCTGCTATTGGAACCTGTGTAACTATTGCTGAAGAATGATGGAAGACTAGGGTCATATTCCTGGTGACTAGGGTGTGTCTCTCAACACTGAAATCAGCCAACTAGTGTCTTCCTTGTGTAATCCACTGAACTATCTCTCTTGAGATGTGCCTCTCTCCTCAATGACAAGTCAAAATCTGCATAATGATGAATTACGTCGCTGACCCTTCTCTTATAGCTTCCCAAAACCCTAATTCGATGTTGACGTCTAATTTTAGCTCGTTTGTTCTATTTTTAGCTCAAATTGGCTTAAAAGCGCTTTTAACCACTTTTAGCTCAATGTCACTTTCCGAACATAACATCTTTGACTGGAGTGACCTCTAGTAACCATGTTTACCCCTCTTTGGCCATGAATATAGTCTAACAGGGTGGTTTAAACCCTTAAACCTCCTCTATGAAACTCTTATTTGGAAAGGGACATTACACCAAACTCTAACAGTTATCCAGTAAAAATATTTTCTTAATGAAATTTTCTAATTGTAAGCATGTGTATATGCCAAACATTCTAAATTTTCTTAAACCCAAACATGACATTTTCATTTTCAATCAAAGAATGCTAAATGGGTAATCTTTACTTATTCTTAAACTCAAAAATGACACTATCATTTTCCATAAAACGTTACTAAATGGTTAACCTTTATTTGTCATTTATAAGAGGCTTGACCATAATTACTTTACTTGATTGGGGCATGTTCAAAATTATGAAAAAATTAAATGAAAATCAATTGTTAGAATTCATTTCTCTATATACTCTATTTACCCCATTTATGAATGAATTCATACCAAGTTTCCATTAGTATAAACTTAAATGAATTCATACCAAGTTTCCATTAGTATAAACTTAAATAGAAAATTTGCATAGTATTATCAATTTTACATTTGTTTTTGTAATGCAATTAGCAGCGAGACAATGCAATCTTGGTATTTGATCTAAATGACTTATAATTGAAAACATCTCCACTTATTGCGTATTTGTCATTATTCAAGGTTTTGAATGGATCTAGGCTCTAGTAGAACTTTAATAAGAAGATTATCTTGATGGGCTTATCCAACATTAGGAGTGCGTATATGCCAAGCACTCCAAATTTCCTTAAAATAAAACTAACAATACATTCATACCAAGTTTATAATAATATAGACGTAAATATAGCATTTGGAAATTATTATCAATTTTAGATTTGTTTTTTTTCTAATCTAATTAGAAATCACATAGTGTATTCTTGGTATATGATTGCAGTGAATTTTATAGGAAAACATTTTTTTAGAGATCTGAATGTCATAGACTCTGGATGGAAACAATAATTTTAGGAACCAATGAGAACAACTATGTGACATCTAATAATGAGGATGATGAATAATGGTAATAAAAATACTTGAAATATTTCATTGTGTGAACAAGGTTTATAGCCTTATTTTCCATTATGCTAAAAAGCTTTCAAACAAGTGTTGTGGGAGCCTTTTGATGTGGAATTCTCTTAAACAAGTCATTCTTTAGGATGAAAAATATCACCCATTTGTTCTATGAGATGAAGAATACCACTTGATGGTTCTTCGAGATGAAGTACAACAAGTTCCAATGTTTTAGAAGTCTACGGATTTCAATCCTCCTTGCCTTGACCACCCAATCTATGTGACCTAAAAGATGAGATTCAACATGTTTTCAAATATCTATGTGACAAAAATGTTTGTGACATAAACAGATCACCAATTTGGGTCACAATATTGTGGAATAGCTTTGAATATCAAATTGTAATCTATCCACTCTTCATGTACCTCTAAATTCACCTTTTTGGGAAAACTCAAATTTTTGTTACTAATATTTAATTAATCAAGAAAAATGTTACCAACACATGCACTAATCAAGAAGCATGATAAACCATAAAATATATGAATAACGTGCCATGCAAAGATTTAACAACAAGAATGCACATTATAAACACATATCTTAGAGATAATAAATACACATTAGAATACAAATTACACAGGAAACATAGAGAGCACTTACCTTTTCAAATAAACATTCACCAACTGGTTGCAAATGTCGGACATTCCACCAAATCATAGACATCGATGTTAATTCACTCCCAACAATAGGTCAACCTCGAGCCAGGGCTATGAATCCAAAAGGACAGGTCCTAGGCTAAATCTAACACACACCAATATATCAAGATCTCATATTTTTTCCAACCACACAACAATCCTAATTTACCATCTGTCTCCCCTGTCAACGGACACAACCCAAATAAATGAACCCCTTTATCTGCAATGCAATCCCTCAGGTTGTTCTACATCTTTTGCAAAGCTCCAGTGCTACTAGTAAGGAAATATCAATGATATAAAATTCAAGGATTCTCAACTATGGAAAGATATCTCTCAACTTCCATTATTCTCGTGCACATAAAAATCTATTCCTTTATGGAATAATTAACAATTAGTTACAACCAACAAGAAATGGCTCTTCTCTTCCCATAAGTATTTTCCCATGCCCATAACAAGAGAAAGAATGAATGAGGAATGAATATAAAAAATGAATGAGTAACAATGGACAAGAAAAAATGAATGAAGAACCCCTGGAAACATCACAAAAGGGGGGTTTATATGCTTACATGCAATAATTCACCACACAGCTAATCAAATAAACTCATCTAACCACTTTTCTCAACTAAATCTAAGATAGGTAATTAAAATAATAATAAAAAGACTTATCACCTTTCTTCCACCTCTCTCCTGAAATTATAGTTACTTATCTCTTTGCTTGTCTGTCTTGAAGTCAATAAAATATTTTATTAATATATTCAAAGTACTACATTTTTAGGCACTCTGACCTTTAAACTTTATATCCACTATAACCTTTCATGAATAAATAAAATACATTATTAATCCAGAAACTCAAAACCAAGGTATTACAATTGTTAAACCACCACCATGAGCTTTAACCTATGTCCAAATATCTATGTAATAATTATGAAGCCACCACCTTAAGATATAGACTATGCATCCAATGAAAATGGAAATTTGAGAGTGTTTCACGAACATTTAATTTTATGAATGAATACTTACGAAAAACCTAGCATTAATTAACCTAAGCCTTATGTCATATGTATTCTAAGTTTGAAACCAAAAACATTCACTAAAATTGCCTCTTCTTGCGCCCAATATGAAGCCAAATAAAACATCCACATTGTTGATTGGTAGAAACAAATTAGTTTATGTATACTTTCCCGACAAGTATACATGGACTAATCATACTATCATCTAAAGTTTTTAAGGGAATGGGTATTAAAATATGATGAATAACATCAAGAATATTTGAAAATTATGATTATTACATAAGTTCACCTTTTTGTAAAGGCTACGATTACAAGTGTATTACAAGTGTATTCCATATTCATTAAACACTTTTAAATATATTTTAAAAGTTACATTTTAAAAGTGATTAATGATTTAGCTAAGTATTATGTCCAATTATTATTCAAAAGCTCAAATATTTTTCCAGAGACAATAATTGTGGATGTGTACATTATTGAATTGAAATATTAGTTATAATTAATTTTTATAATCAATGGTTTTAAAAAAGAAATTATATAAATCTCTCTCATGTAATATGACTATATGTATATTTAGATGAGACTATATGTATATTTAGAGGTAGAAGTGTCACATAAGTGTATGTCTCATGACCATGTATAGTAGTGAAGATATTTTTCATAAGCAATAATTATGGATGTGTATACCATTGAATTGAAATATTACTTATAATTATTTTTTATAATCAATAGTTTTTAAAAAAGAAATTATGTAAATATCTTTAATGTAATATGATTATATGTATATTTAGAGGTAAAAGTGTTACACAAGTGTATGTCTCATCACTATGTATAGTAGTGAAGTTTTTTTAAGTGAAATGTCAAATGTATATAGGGTAGAATCATGAAGGTGGGTAACACTTTCGTGACAATCGGGTCTCAAAAATTTCTAGCGACAAAATTTCGGCTGAAAAAATGTTGCTAAGAATTTTTTTGGCCGAAAATTTGCACTTCAAATTGAACGACACCCTTGAAATTCATGTACAATGTTTTTCAAATGAATTATTTTCCCGTGGTAAGCATATTTCGACCGAAATGTTTATCTTTAACGGATTCCATTAAAAACTAGGTTTCGACTAAAAGAATATTTCGGCCGAAAACCTGAAAATGGGACTGTTTGCAGGAAACTGCAAATTCTCTCCATCTTACTTGATCTTTCAAGGTAAAGGAATCCTACAAATACTCAGAATTTAGTTTCATAATTGATACCAACATTTTTTAAATTGAATCTACTTTCATTGGATATAATTTGTTTTCATTTTCATTGGTTTTATCTAATTTTATTTAATTTTATAAAAAAATCACTACATAATATTTTTAGGTGAGATTATGATTCGGTGAAATGAAAAATCCAAATCTCTAAAAATACACAGTGGAAAATTATGGAAAATTGATATTCATAATTCTTAAATTGTTATCTTCAAAAGGGTATTTTTAGATTTTACTTTTAAGTAAAAATTAAGATATATACAAGGTGTAGGAAAACATGTGTTTAAAATATGCAACGTTTTCATCTTGGTCAACTTAAAAAAATTCTAGAAATTATAATATTCATCCATTAGATTCAAAATTATAGTCATAATAAAACAGAGTCTCTGTAGATTGTTGCAGTATATTTTGTTTCTTAAAAACATAAGTTTAATAATAGATACATTGTTGTGGGAAAAAATAACTCATTATCATTCCTTTCATGTTTAAGGAACATACTGTTAAATAATTGTCAAATTGACATATCAAATCTTAATAAAAAAAAATTGAAAAATAGTCATTCGAAAGATAACAAAATTATTCACAAGTTTTGTTCTTACTATAAAGTGAAATTCTAAATAAAAAAAAATACTTTTGTATGACAAAAGTTGAAGAACTTGTGAAAATATAGTTTTTTTTTGTCATAAAACAGGCAAAAGTGTTACCCATCTTCATGATTTCACCCTACAATATATGTGTATTGAAAGAAAATGAAATGGATTCATGAAGGGAAGATGAGTGAGCTACAATGGGGATAAGAGGGTGATCACTCTTTGTATATTCACATAGACATGCAATAATTTTCTAGCGTAAAGGTGCTGCATATTTTCTAGGTATTATTGAAATGTTAGCTACAAATGTGAAGAAATTAGTAGCACTAGTTTGTTCAACTGATGGTCATGGTTTTCATTTCACCAGAAACTATGGGGTTAAGGGTTCTTAAGTGAATCAATTTTTAAATATAAGATATAATGTTTTATGGAGGGTAGGGACAATGTTTACCAGTTTTATGATATATCTAGTAAGAGTGCTCCACGAAAGTATATTTCCTTGAAACATTATAGTTGTGATGGTTCAATGAAAGTAGTGGTGTTCTCTCTAAATGATAGATTATTTAGGATATTAAATCCTAGAGTGTCGAAGGATTTGAAAGAGTAGCCTCTTCCATATCAAGGAAAGTTGGTAACCAAAGAGGATGATGTAATGCTAAGTCTCAATTGATATGTCAAGGATGCACAACTAATTATTGATCTAGGATATCCCTCCCTAATGTGGGGATTTTCACATCAACTATTGCCCTTCATGTTCTAACCATGAATGGTACAAGCGAAGCTAAAGTTTCCTTCCATGAAAATTCCAAGGAACCTAGAGTGTATTTGTATGGAGAGGGAGTCAATGTTCTCCCTCATTATTTAGATTCTATGATTCGTAAGATGTTCTTGGAATCAAATGCCTTTAATTTTTTATAGGTGGATAACACAAAATATTTTTAAGGGTGTATGCATCTTGAGACTAGGGGTGATTATTTTTTTTATTCATAGGATATATGATAAATAAACTATCAACTAATGGTGTTCGTTAAACTAAGAGGCGAAATACATTTCTTTAGTTCCAAGTGCAAGTTGGGATCAAAGACTATTTTCCTTTAATTTTCTTCCGACACTACAACTTTCCATGTGTTATACTTTGGTACCTAAAGTACTTCTATTAGTCTTTATTATGTTTAGTTGTGTAAATTTTATTTCAATCCTCATGACCATGACCAGGTCCATTACCTTCTCTTGTTGGAGTTTCCTACCCTTTTAGCTAATTTTCATCCATTTTTTGATATGTTTGTTGATCAACTTAGTAAGTTACTTATTATAAATGGTCATTAGAACTACCTCAAGGTGAATACTCAAGTGTTTATGGAGGTGGGTATTAAGCATAAGCTCCCTCCCGATAGCTTTGTATGCACAATTTATGGATATTCTAAGAAGAAGGATCACCTCCTGAATATTTTAAATGCTTAGTTTTAATATTAGGCTCAGGATCACATGATTAGAGATTGTCCTCTTCAAAATTCCTACCAAAATAGTGGTTTATTCCATCCTTATTCCAATGGTATGGAAACTGGTGGCACCTCTGTTTCCTTTGATTTATGTTTTAAGGGTGACTGTGTTTCAAGAAAAATAGTTCCTAGAGTTAATGGTGTTAGTGCTAGTGGACTTGGATCTAGTGTTTCTAGTACTATATCTGTAGCACCATTTTTTGGTTACCAAGGCTTAATCGCTCTAAAAAAAAAAACTATAACACCACTTTGTACATAGATCATACCGGAATTATAGTAATAACATGCATTTAATCAAGAAATACAGTTAAACTCAGAGTAAACATAATATTTAATGCTATAATCAACAATCGATAGCATTAAATTTAAATTACTATACACAACGAAATACATGAATAAACATCATCTGATACTTATCTTCGAAACAGTGGTAGATTCCACCAACCACATGCAGGCCTTCCACGAACCTCCCAGCCTTAGACCACACTGCTCATCAACTCAGTAGTGGGTCACCCCCAAGCTAGGACTAAGCTCCACCCCAAGGCAAGGAATCCTAGGCTAGGCTGAGGTTATAGGGAAAACAACACAGAAAACCAGAAGGATTCTTCCCAAGATGCCATCTTACGCCCACTACTACCAGACTCTCATTCCCCACATGCTTGTTCCGCCCGGGAGTATACACCTTCACAAGCACAGTCCATCGGTGCTAACCTCCCTCTTCGGGTCTCGGCAATAGGCCGGATCAAGAAGTCT
>JASDQU010501038.1:23331-35388 GCA_032191745.1 Picea mariana | reverse complement strand
TCAAAGGAAATCAGAAGTAAAGAAGGTCGTATTTCAAGGGAGGATGAAGTGTTTTGGTGATGTGTTCTAAGGTATGTTATTTTCAGGTCCTCTTACCATTTTTTCTATAAAAAATTTTCTAGAAAAATTCTTGATACTGATTCACCCCCCTTTCAGTATCAACATTATTTGTCATACGTTGGTTGTTGTGGATTTGCAGACCCGAACTCCCATTTGCTATGGTGATTAAATTTCAGCTCGATTTTAACAGCATATCGATAAGCAGCATCGAGTGATGAGATGTCCAAAAAATCCATTTCAGTTTGGATGTATCTGTGTAGAGCCCCACGGTATTTTAGAACTAAATGTCGTTTAGAGCCTTTGATACCCATCTTGGTGCGCAAGGTATGGAAGGTATTGGTGAACTCCAGAACTTCTTGGCCCCTCTCTTTCCATAGTGTGGTCTATCTCATGTATTGGTCCTCATAGTTTCCAACAGGTTAATACTATTCATTTACCGCATCCACAAAAAAAAACCAAGTGGGATCGACCCCATATATTCCAGACTCCTCTGTGGAACTTTTCTCCCAGTAATTTTCCCACTAATGTTTGACATGAGGGAGATCTTTAAGGAGTGTGAAGGTGATATCTTCTCTATCAGAAAAATTGTGAACAGAGAAATAATCTTCTAGCAGATTTAACCATTTGTCTAAGGATTTTGCATCTATATGTCCTTCAAATATAGGAATATCAAAATTAAATTGTACCTTGAAAGGAGAGGTTCTTATAAAGTGGTCTCTTGATGAATATGCGCATGTTACTATCAGCAGACATTGAAGGATGTGGGAAAAATTCTCCATCATTTTGTCCCTCTGTCACATGAGAGCTTGCTCAAGCAACAGATTGATAGGATCGTATGCTCCGTCATTTTTCTTTTCTTCCGCCATTGAGGGTTTCTTGGGTGTGCGAGAGAGATTTTATTCAAGAGAGACAAGCTCGAGACCCAAATTTCTATAATCGGACCTCGTTGGGGACATGCACTAAAAAATGATCAGGAGCAGTCTTCTCTGATACCACTGATCCAAATTATTTTTGGCATGAAATGAGAGCAGATATATAACACAAAAATATTCAGAGATATTGAAAGAGAGACAAAAATATAACAAGGATATATCGTAAATATAACGATAGTCACAGATATACAATAATACAGGATTTCTATTAATGAAATAAATGTACAGAGACTGTAAAAATACAGAGTGAAAGACTCGCTAGAATGGTGGGAACTTATCTCTGAGAAGCTATGTGACGGCTAATCGCATTCGCAAGAAGATGATTACAATGAGGCTTTGAAGGTATTTTTAAAATAAATAGGAATTCCAAACACCCTAGACATCTAAAAACCTAACCCTAGGAGATGAAGCGCCAAAATTCATGTGGGCCTCATTTGGGTAAGTTAGTACATCAACTTCTCGAGGTCGTAACTTTTGCATATGATCTCCATTTTAGGCGCATGATAACCTATTGGAAAGGTATCTTCTAGGAGATTCATTTTGGGGGCTCAATCATGCCTTAGACTCTAATTGATAATCTCGATCCCGAAAAACCTTCATTTAGGCCCTCAAAATGGCCCGAGAAGTTAAAACCTGCAAAAAATAGTAAATTACCAAAATTGCCAGAAAATTGTTTTGAGCCAGTTGGAAGAGGTGGGTGGCCACCGATATCCACCTGGATCAGAAAAAACAATGAAAAAACTCCCTATGAACTATGGAAAGGAAGTGCAGACAACAACTTGTACATCAAGGTAACTCAAGGTAATATTTTATTAATTGAAATTTATGTTGATGATATTATTTTTGGTAGTGATGATGACAAGTTAAGCCAGAAATTTGCAAAGGATATGCAAAATGAATTTTAAATGTCATTACTTGGAGAAATATCCTTCTTTATGGGACTTCAAATATGTCAAAGTAACCAAGGAATTTTTATTTCTCAAACCAAGTATATCATAGAAATGCAAAAGAGGTTTGGAATGGAAGATTGCAAACCCGTTATCACTCCCATGCAAACCAGTTGCAAGTTAAGCAAAGATGACGATTAAAAGTCTACAAATCAAAGGCAATACAGGTCAATGATTGGCAGGCTACTATATGTGACAGCATCCAGACCGGATGTAATGCAAGCAGTTGGATAGGTGGCACGATTTCAAGCAACACCAAAGGAATCACATGTATTAGCAATAAAGAGAATTTTCATATATCTCAAAGGGACAGAAGAGTTTGGATTATGGTATCCAAAAGGAAAGGATCTATCTCTTATTGCCTACACATATGTAGGTTGGGTAGGTTTTATTGATGACTGACGAAGCACCAGTGGAGCAACGTTCTACTTGGGTGAGTGTTTAGTATCATGGCTAAGCAAGAAACAATCATCAGTATCTATATCTACAGTCGAGGCAAAGTATATTGCAACAACAACATGTTGTACACAGGTTATTTGGATGAAACAAACTTTGATAGATATACAGGTTTAGTATGATGAGCACATTCCAATCAAGTATCACTTTCTACGGGAACAATTTGCAGAGAAGAACATCATAGTTGAATATGTGGGAACAAAAGAACAAGTGTCATACATCTTTACAAAACTACTTCCACGGGAAGCCCTTGAGTAT
Organism: Picea mariana; assembly: GCA_032191745.1. Classification (NCBI taxonomy): domain Eukaryota; kingdom Viridiplantae; phylum Streptophyta; class Pinopsida; order Pinales; family Pinaceae; genus Picea; species Picea mariana. The sequence continues at coordinate 32,735 of JASDQU010501038.1, read as the reverse complement.
CTTCGCTAGAGACTAGGAGTAATTTCTACTCCAAAATGAATTCTTTTGAATTCTTCTCTTATATGTCTTAGATGTACATGAGGAAGCACCATAAATAGGATAAAAGGGGAGAGATTTATAAGATGAAAAGGTAAATGCTTGGAGAGAGAGAATAGAGGCAAGTTTCCAAGGGGAGCAATTGTCACAAGGGAAGAATGAGCAATATGTATTCAGAGTGATACCCTTTGTCAAAGGGGGAGATATTATTCATATGAAGGGAAAGAGAGTAATCAGAGGATTATAAACATAAAGAAAAATCAAAGGCACGTAGACAGGGGGAGCAGCCCCAAGGAGAGTTCAGTCAGGGAGAGCAGACCCAAAGGGAGATATCCTTTGCCATTGATGTCAAAGGGGGAGAGATACAAACATTGATAAAGAGTATAAACATGAATGCTATCATGACTAAGTGTTTCCATCAATGTCGGTGTTGCCATCAATGCCAAAGGGGGAGATTTTCAGACAGTTGGATTAGGTTGATGGATAGTTGGTATGGATTTTTGGTTGTCATTGATGTCAACTATTGGAGAGTGATATTGTAGATTTATGTCAACCCCTTAGTGATTGATGTCAACCCCTTAGTGATTGATGTCAACCCTTGTAGAAAGTTCGGTAACGAATTCCGGTAGCACAAGGTTTGGGTAATGGAACCAATTTTGTTTGATGTAAAGATGACTCATTATTTTCTTTTCATGGTTGATAATAAGTACAAATGGATGAACTCCAAAGTGGTCCCCTTATGGTGAAATCCCTCACGGGAAAACGCTTTGCGGATTGAGTTATTCTAGAAGTATGGTTAGAGAACCCATGATTATTTATGGAATAATGAGATGAAGGTGAGTGAATTTTTCAATGAAACTATCCTATATGGACAATGTTTTTCATTCCATTTCCGGTGGTATGTGGAACATCACATAACTCCTCACGGTTGGAGAGTTATGGCCATGAAAAGTTGGAGAACCCAGGTTTGGGTAATGGACCCAAGTTTGTTTGATGGATAATGGTATGAGTTTTGACATATTTTCAGGTCATACTATTATATATGGATAGCACATGTCATTTCATTTCTGGTGGTATGTGGGACATCACATAACTCCTCACGGTTTGAGATTTATGGTCTTACGAAGTTGGAGGACCCTCATATGTCATCTAGAAGCCCCAAAAGGTCAAAGTAGTCAAAGTGGTTAAAGAGATTTTAGAAGGTAAATAATAAAGTGAATTGATGAGTGTACTATAATTCAAAGTGAATACACAATAAATTATTTAAACAATAAATTTAATGGAGAAATTAGAAGTGGGTTAACCCTAAAATAAGTAAAGTGGGCAAAGTGACCTAGAAGATGTTTTTAAGGAAGCTACTTGGAGAGTATAAATAAGAGGCAAGGCTCTCTCATTTTACATCACACTTTATAATATTGAATATATATAGGTGACTGAGGTAACCAAAGGATATATAATCTGAATTTCAGAGGGAAGGTGAAGAAAAGAAGGTTGTAATTCAAGGGAGGATAAATTCTTTTGAGGATGCTTTCTAAGGTATGTTATTTACGAGTCATCTCACCATTTTCCCAATAACTTATTTTATAGAATGATTCAGACCATGAAATTTCTATTCCATTGAGGAAACATATCCAAGTATCTGTGGTAAAAAATGCATCTTGTGGTTCGTTGTATTTTTGGAGTTACACTCTGTGGAAAATAGGGTTTGTGGCTAGTCCTGAAACTAATCAAAAACAGGTGTTTCGGGTAAAAACGTCATAACTTCCTCATAACAGATCCAAATTCAGTAATACCAAATGTGTTGATTAGAGTATAGTCTTTAGTATTATTTTTAATATTTTCAAATCAATTCAACAAATATTTCATGTGGGGCACGCTCTACAAGGTCGCTCTCTAGAATAAGCCAGAATTCAGCAAGGTATGTCGTTTTTGCTATAACTCCTTTTCTGACAGGTTCCAAGTAGTGAAACCTGGAGGAATTTCATAAAACACACTGAAGAAAATTGTGTATCAGTTTCATATCTTTATTCATTGCAGGTACATAGTTATGATTATTTCAAGTTAGGGTTGTTGACCAATCCAAAACTAGTCATGTGAGACTAAAGAAAAGTTTGATGAAAATGCTAGTATCTTGTTGTTAAAGTTAAGGAAGGTTTGTAGGTATGTGATCATATACACCAGGTCTATTACAGAGTTACAAATCATATTTGGATTATTAAATTGATGAGGGATTTTGGTTAAGTTAGATATTGGGTACATGGTTGAGACAAGTAGTTGATGAGTTGGCACAAACATGAGGTGTATAGTTGATGATGTTGGTACATCTTGATGAGTCATATTTGATGAGTAGTTGATACATGATTGATACATACTTGGTACATGGTTGGAGGCACTTGTTAGTAGTATTTTCGACACATGGTTTATGGATGATGTATCATACTTGTATTATTACAAGCACATATTGATCTTGGTGATGATTATGAGTTGTTTTGTTATGCTTGCTTGATGCACATCTTTGAGAGTTGTCTTGGTGATTGATCTTGGTGAGTAGATTTGATTTGGTTGATAAGATTGATGAGACGGGTTGTTGTGATAGGTTGTTTGGACAATTTTTTGTGACAGGTTATTTGTACAAGTTTGTTACATGGTTGATGCACTTGTTCATGGTACAGGTTGAGGCATAGGTTGGTGGATGGTTGATGCACTTTTTTATGACACAAGTTGATTACAGGTTGTTTAGTACAGGTTGGTGCATGGTTGATGCACTTGTTTATGGTACAGGTTGATTACAAGTTGAAGTACAGGTTGATGCATGGTTTAGGTTATTGGTACAGGTTATTTGGTGTAGGTTGATTGGTACAGGTTTACAGCAGTATATCTCACAATGATAGTGTGACAGTGGTTCCATCATTCTACTTATACATCAGGGAGATTGGATGGGGCAAGGATAGGTGGTTGTAGCCACCTTCCGGCTATAACCAGAGAACATAAGGGGTTGTAGCCTCCTTCTGGTTGTAGCTAGAAAATTGGGGAGTGAGAGCTTCCATCGGGTTGTAGCCTGAGAAACTAGGGGGTTGGAGCCTCCTTCCAGTTTCAGCTGGAAAATAAAGGAAGTTGGTGCTTCCTGTTAGCACTAAGAATCACCTTTAGATTTCATGGAAGGCAAGCCCAGTGCCCATCACGTTATATGTAAATGTAAAAGATTTTTGAGGGGTCAAATGGATAAGACTCAAGATGATAATGTTCCAAATCATAAATCAGGGCTAGAATGCATGAACAATCAAGGTCTTGGCTAACTTCAATAAGTAAGTGAGAGTAAATATGAATAGAGGGAAGACTAGGAATGTAGAGGTTTTTGTAAACATCAGGTCTGCAGACAATCTTTGAACTGACTTTTTCTCCCTTTGGTGCGCAACTCCTTGTTTTCCAAGTGTCCTTCAGGGGCATGTGGTTGTCATCATGCTACCAGTTGTTGTCTCTACCATTCTCTCCATCATCAGCTATTCATAAAGATTCTAGATCGACTCTCCTTGATTCCTGGTTTCTGTTGGTAGCATCTTTTGGTATCTCTCTGAGTAGCGCACTTTGTAGCACCTTCACCAAATTTCCTGTGATTCTGTAGCGCAACCTCAAAACTAGACAAGTAGAAAAGGTAGCACCAAGCCTTCGTATCTTCTGTGCAAACTTCAGTTTCTGCTAAAATTTCGGTAGCAAACTTTGGTAGCGCCATTTTGGTGTGTCTTTGTGTAGAATTTTGTCTCTGCCAAAATTTCGGTAGTGAAATTTGGTAGTGCCATTTTGGTGTGTCTCTGTGTAGGATTTTGTCTCTGCCAGAAATTTGGTAGCGAATTTTGGTAGCGCCATCCTGGTGTCTCTGTGTGTAGGATTTTGTCTCTGCCATAAATTCGATAGCACCCGCCTATGTATCCTATCAAACTTTAGGTAGTGCCATCATAATTCATAGCACCTTCACTTGGACATGTGCAGAATGGGTAGCAACCTCGGGTATTAGCAGCGTCATTAGTCTTAGGCGATTCGACAGCATTGTAGGTAGAAAACTGGTGGAACATCAAAAATAGACTATTATGTAGTGCCATAGCACTACAGAATGTCTGACTATTACTATCAAAGGGATTAACTCTTTGTAAAAGGCCCAAAACTATGAACAGTAAGTACTAGAAGCCTGTATAGGTGGTAGAGGTAGTGTTTCATCAATAGTTTATCTTTGCAAAAAGTAACCATCTTCAAAAATGGAGCTCACCTTTCACCAGCTACTTCATTAACCTAACACTCCTTCTTGGAGAAGGAGGACTTCCCTTTGGCACAATAGGATTCTTCCCTTTAGCAGTGGTAGGCTTATTCACTGGAGCTATGTTGTCCTTGGCTGCTGGATTCTCCTTTTCAATAGCAGCTTCAACCAATAAATGCAAGGTCCTTTGATCCATTTCATCTTGGAAATGTTTTAACTCTTCTTTGAGATTTATGTTCTGAGACTGAAAGTCTTTGTTCTACCTATAAAGGTTTTTGAGATGCCTATGGAGAGGTTGGGCCTTTATTGCTGCAAAACTTGCTAGGTCAAAAGTGTGGTTGTATCCATCCATGAGTTCTTTGATATTAACCCTGTCAGACATGGCTTCTACTTTCAAATGAGCCACCTCCTTCCTAGCATCCCTGAGTTTCCTGATTAATCTTTTGAATGTCTGTTTGTCGGGTGCTGTAGTGATGTGAACAGTCTCAACAAGTTTTTTCATGGTTTCCTCTTCCTGCTACATAGGAATTATCTTGTCTATATCATCAGGCTTCTTGATGCCTTGGCCCTTATCTTTCTTCTTTTGTATAGGGATTTCTTCTTTCTTCTCCACAGCCTTTCCAATGCCTTGGCCCTTATCTTTCTTCTTCTGTAGGATAAAGGCTTTAGGTAGGGATTGTTCTTCAATGGCCTCTTTAGGAGTTGATTCTCTTGTGAAAGGCTTTCTAACCTTGATGTTGGATATTGAAGGAGATGAGGAGAAGTGTAGCTTCTTCCCTTTATTTTTTGTAGGTTAAGTAGAAGAAGGGGCTTCTTCTAACTCTGGTGGAGGAGGGGGTGAAAGATCTCTCTATGGAGAATGAAAAGCTTCCTCCTCAGTTCATGCAACCCCCTTGATGGCCTCTTGATCTTGAATAGGAACTCTGCTCTTTCTCTTCTTGCTAGTACCTACTTTAGCAACACTGGTGGATGGTAAAGGGCTCGATATCTGTGACTGAGGAGTAGATGTTATATCAAACTTAAAGTGAGGAGCAATAACAAAATGTTCCCATGAGATATCCTTCTTACCCTGTTCTTCAAAAACCAGCATTCTAATCAATCCAGAGTAAAATATGATAGTATCCACATCCTTAGACTTGGATTGAACCTTGTCTGGCATATTTCCTATGCTCCTTAGCAAATAGTATGGAATGTTCATTTCAATTTTGCTAGTAAAATGCAGCAGAAGCCTTATATGGTGCTGGTATAGTGTATTGAACCTCCCTTCACATGTAAAGTACCTCTGAATGATCCTCAATATCCTGTCGAATTTCTCAATCATATGATTCATTGGCACACCTTTAGTCATATTATCAGCTTCATGTTCAGGCTTAAGGAAATATTTGGCATATGTTGCATCTAAGGCCATGGCTTTAAACCATTTCTCACCTATGATAGGGATTCCTATAGCAACTGAAATAGAGGTCTCAAACACCTCAAATTATAGGTCCACTACCTTGGTCTTCAGGCCATCAAAATGTAAGGCAAACTGCCTTGTCACCTTAGGATGAGCTCTTTGCATATTCTGGCATAACGAGAGGCATCCCACCCTTCAAAAAACTTCTCTAGCCATGGGCTCTGTCTCAAATAGATGCATATCCACATGCTCAGTTCTAACTACCTTACCTCCCTTGTGTGACTTCTTCATCTGAGGAGTCTCCATAGTTTAGGATAGTAGAGTTTAGGGCTATGGAGTGGTAATAAACAGGAGGATTAAAAATTCAAAGCTCAAGTGGACAAGGTTGCACCTTTACAAGAATTTCCCTTAGATCAAATTGGTTGCTAGCTAGCTAACACTGGTTGTAGAAATCCATCCCTCTGAATGTGTGCAGTTATGAACACTGAGAAAATGAAAGGATATGTTATAATGGCCTTTGAAACTGGGTTAAAAATGCCCAATTCAATTGTCAAAGGAGGCAGGGCAGAAACAGTGTAGTTTGAGTAGCGTTTCTAGGTAGCACATCGTGCATGCAGAAGATAGGATACGTTTGTAACTGCGAGCTCAGTGGTAATTATGGGAAGATGTATCAAACTCGATATGCATGGAATGAGATTTACCGGTTTGAAAGGAGGGAAGAAATTGATAGGGTGGCGTGAGGAAAGATCTCCTCCAACTATGCAGGGCCGATAACCAAAATTTTGAGCACTAAATCTCCTTGAAATTTATATGCAGAGGAGGAAAACATGGAGTACCTATGAAATAAAATCAGTTTGAATCCACAGCAAGATCTCAGGAATAATTCACGAGAATCTCGGCCTCTGACTCCACCTCAAAATCAGATCTGGTAGTGTTGTTGCTAACTGGTCAGAATTGGGAGTTTGTGCATCGCAGCAACTTGATTTTTTCAAAAATCACAAACCGTTATCAGAGCTCATAAATATGAGATCTTGAAAACATCTTTTAACCAACTCCTGGCGCTGAAAACAAGGAAGAGATGACATCAGCGTTGTAATCATAAATCGTGGTAGAATATGATGGACAGGAAATGTGTTACGGAAACTCCTGATGAGTTGGCAGCGCTTCATTGCAAAAAATGATTGGACAATAAGCAAAAGGATAGCAAGGGAAGGTTACAGGGGCATGAGTGAGGAAAATGGCATGTCAAATCAGGATTTTTGTGGTGTGAGTCGATCCTAGTGATAAGTCATGAAGGGAATCAAAGATAAGTCATGAACAAAATGGTCCTATGTCCAAAATTTGTATGAGGATCAAAACAAAAGTTTTGACTCAAAACTTTATTTATCAAGGGGGCCTTAACAAACACACTTTTAAAAGGGACAAATTAAAATATTAAAATCTAAGAGCTTAGGAAAAGATGAAACTAAAGGCTAAAGACCCAAGGCAACTTAGTGTGATAACATTGGCTCCACAAGGGATGGCATGCCCCCTGCGGGCTGCCAAGAATGAGTAGATTCAGTGCCTTATCCTAGGGCTATGGGGTTAGTTATTAAAACAAAAATAAAAGAAAGATGATATTCACAGTGGTATGAAAGCCACTCATGGCTCAAACAAAGTACTTTTTCAGAAAATGCCCATTGACAGGGCCACCAAAAACTTCTTCATCCTCCATATTTTGCAACTTGAAAGTGTTATTAGAGAATACCTAAGAAATTTTGAAGGGACTGATCCATAGAGCTTCAAATTTACCATGATTTCCCTTATATTTCCTTGGTTCATCTCACTTGAGCACCAGATCGCCCAGTTGAAAATCTTATTTGATCACTTTCTTGTCGAACGCCTGCTTGATCTTCTGTTGATGATCGTGTGCTTTAGCTACAAGATTCTCTCGAGTCTGCTGCACTTCAACCAACTAATGAATCCTTTCGATCATATGATCCGGCTCCCCTTGGTAATCTTGGAAGAATTTTTCCCCAGGCGAGGAAAGATGAGAAGGAAAAATGGCCTCAACTCCATACACCAGCTGGAAAGGAGAAAGGCCCAGGGACCTCTTTGTTGTCACTCTGTTATCCCATAAAGCAAACTTGAGTTTTGAGTCCCATGCTTTTTTGTTGTTCTCTAACAGCTTTTTAATAATATTTATAAGGATTTTGTTAGAGGACTCAGCAATCCCATTCCCTTGGGGGTAGTAAGGGTACGAGTGAACCAATGTGATCCCAAACTGTTCACAGAACTGAATTAATGGTTCAGCCTTGAAATATGCAGCATTATCAGTGACAATTCTATTCGGACAACCAAACCTTGCCATAATTTCCTCAAGGAAACTACTGATCAATGTGGGAATCATTCCTTGTAGGGATAGCTTCTATCCACTTATTAAAGTAATCTGTAGTAGTCAAGATCCATATATGTTGACCACTAGAAGAAGGATGAATTTCCCCAATAAAATCTAGGCCCTACTACTGAAAGGGTCCCGAAGTTTTCACAGGATTTAATAGCAAAGACTTGAGCTGCTACTTTCCGAAGAATTTCTGACACTTAACACAGGCTCTAATATTGGCACAAACATCGGTGAATAGACTAGGCGAGAAGTACCCATCCCTCAGAATCTTGTATGTTGTGGTTCTCCAAAAATGATGCCCCCCACATAAACTGTCATGAAAATCAAAAATAATCTTTTGGGCTTCTTGTGGGTCTAGGCATCTCAAAAGCAATCCCAATGGGTCTTTCCAATACAAAACTTGATCAATAAGGCAGTATTTGATTGATTTGAGTTTTAAGGCTCTCACCTTGTTCTTTTCCATACCCTCTGGAGGTTGTAATTTCTGTAGGAAAAATATAATGTCTTTGTACCAACTACAATCTGCTAACATAGGGGTGACTTGAGAACCTTTGTCAGTCAATTCATCCTGTTGACTTTCTGAGCATGTGTTGATGAAATTTATCCCCAATTTTGAGCAATTTGACTCAACCAATAGCTTGGCTAAACCCTGGCCTTTAACCAATTTGGTAGGCTTAATCTCAAGATCAAATTCAAGGATTTTAGCAATCCACTTGCTCCTTTTTCCGTCTATATCAGGCTGAATAAGAATTTCATTTACAGCAGTTGATGGGACATAAGCAATGAATCTTGAATGTAGCACATAAAATCTGAAGGACTTCAGATATTTAACCAATGCATAGGCATGTTTATCCATGATGTCATATTTTAATTCAGCATCTCTCAATGCCCTGCTGAAAAAAGCAATGGGTTTCTCTAAGCCTTCGGCGTTCTTCTGCAATAAAACAGTTGCTACTATATCAAAAGAAGCGAAAGAAAAAATAAGAAAATCCTCGGAGTAGTATGGGCTAATAAGGATCGGGGCTTCAGTCAAGGATTTCTTTATCTGATCAAAAGAATTACGGGACTCGGCAATCCATTTGATTTCATTACCTTTTCTCAACATGGTTGTGATATACTTGACCAACTCAGCAAAATTTGACACAAACCTTCTCAAAAAAATAATTTTTCCCAAAAAATATTGAACCTCCTTTTTGGATCTATGAAGTGACAAGGTTTGTATAGCTTCAACCCTGCTGGAATCAATCCTTACCCCTTCAACTGACACAATATGCCCCAATAGTTTTCCCTCCTTCATGGCAAACAATGATTTTCTTGGATTCAAAGAGAGACCAAATTTT
>JASDQU010501036.1:53550-81498 GCA_032191745.1 Picea mariana | reverse complement strand
CTTGTGCAACTAGAGGGATGGGTGACATGTGTACGGGGGAGGTTTTTTCTGAATTAATTTAATGAAAAATAAATTAAATGGAAATTTGGGAGAGAAATCATTTAGAAACTTTATAAAAAGGATGGAGGAGGAGAAGTATGGATCTCTTCTTTTATGTGTAACGTTACGCTATAGAATTTTTGTCTACACTGACTTATCTTGTGGGAGTTGGGATACCCAACTCGGGTAACGAGTGGTAGATCGACCTTGTGAGGCAAGCTGGTTGATAATTGTTCTTTGGTTTAGTGTGTGTGGCTCCTTTGTGACTCGAGGGGATCAGGGGGAAGAAGAGTACCCCTAGTGTTGGCTGGGAGATACCGGTGAAGTCACATTGGTCAAAAAGTGGGAGTTGCATGGAGCGCGCGGGACAACAACTTAGAGCTGTCACCTTGGGCTACGGTACGCATGATTTTAATTTGAATGGTAGATTAATATTGTTCTTGTGCTTTCATTTTTGTAATTCTATTGTGTAACGAAAATTCTTTTACAGAACATTTTAATCAAGGACTTAAAGACATCATAGCTTTACGCTCACTACTTTTGATTGATTTCCTTGGCAACCCGACCCCTAATTGCTACGACTGTTCTATTTTGTTTTACTGATTATTATGATGACATTGTGCTTTATCTTTCCTCCCCATCCCTAGATCATCAGTCCACATCTAAGCAGTCAGCCAAGAGCCAAATCGACAATCGTCACTTCGGTGCATAGCGACCTATAGATTCTAATGCCCTGCTTTTCTGTGCGTGGATGATGAGCAAAGGATGTTTTTGCCCAGCTGTCTACCCCTATTGATTGTTCCTGGTTGATTGTTTGTATTGCACCTTCTTGCGATTGAATACCTCCATGTATTGTTATATATTATTCCCTGCGATCTTCATGACAGTTCCCAGCTCTTGAATCGAAAAATCTTAGCGTTGTCCACTTGAATGACAGTGTTTTTTTTTAACTAATCGTGACTATGATTTGAAATTATTTATTGACAGTAACTGATTGTATGACAGCGTCCCTTTTTATCTATTGAACACTATGATTGAACCTTCAGACAACATTTTTACTTTACCTACTTCATTGACTGCAAACTTGCATGATTTCATTATATATTGAGTGCAAATTTTACTGCAAGTTTAATATATGTATTTACGGTGAATTTACTCTACGTTTGACCATTCTTGACTGCATCCTTTTTCCCTTATTTAATCGGCAATCACATTTTCATTACATACCAGCTTTCTCATTTAAGCACTCTACATTTTAATTACTCTCACCCAGTTTTTCATACATAGCGTGGAATACAACGATTTTATACTCACCGTTTAAATGACAGGTCAGCAATGTATATTCAAGGATTTTTTTTTTACCTGTGGCAGCTAGTTGTATTCATAGTTTAAGATGAGCATTTTTATTTCATGTTTACATTACCCAACGATTGATAGTGAAGCAATTAACATTGTTCAAGTATGGGGAGGTTTAAGGCAGGTAGCGATTTATGCCTTCCATAATACAACGGATATTTATCAATAGTTATTACATCAATGATTATCAATAGTTTACACAACGACTGTTATCAAATTGTTTATACAGCGAATTAGTATTTTATTCCCATTAAAAGATAGTGATTTTCTTATGTTGGTTTTAGATTTAGTGACAGCGATTTTTTTAGCATTCATGGATAGCGATGTATGGGTATCATTGATAGCGACATATTGATTGTAGCAATGTCAGTATAGTTTTAGATTGTAAAGCGAACCTTTGATATATTGTATTGTTGCATGTTTATAGCGATAGATGATATAGTGATTCATTTATATGACAACACATGTATTTATATGGCAGCCATACTTAATAGACATAAATAATGCATACCAGCGATATCCATGTTTTAGTTTTTAGGCAGCGATTTTTAGAGAAATAAAATAGCCAACGATTATATTGTAGTGACAAAAAATTTCGGATACCGAATTGATTGTATTAGACAACGAATTCATACATATATTTAAGACAACTTGATCATGTATTTACTCTGCGATTCACACACATAATGTCTGCGTCCTTGGTAAAATATACTGCATTTTTACCTGTGATAGCGATTTAATAGACTGTGTTTTCAATACCTATTTAGACTGTGTTTTCAATACCTATTTAGACTTTGTTTTCAACATGTTTTCACACAATGAGTAATTCATCTTGTATATTGTGTTTTTATTTGTTAGTTAGCGATGCCCTTAAATGTACAGTTTGAAAGACAATGTTGTATGTGTAATGTCAGCATTTTCTATTAGGTGAATGATGGAATAGGTTAGACAACGTCCTTATTTAGTGTCAGCGTTTTGGGGATAGCAATAATAAGATCTGCATTTCTTTTATCCTATTAACTCAGCATTTGCGGGTATTTACTAGACTGTGATACCATACCTCAAATAGAGAGCAACAACGTATCGAATTAATTCAGCAAGGACATTCAAAAGACAACAAGTTTATACTTAAAAGAGAACAAATTCATATTGATAGCAATTTAATGATTGTGATATTTCCAATATTGATATAATGGTATGGATAGCGTTTATAGATAGTGAGATAATGATAGAAATTTAATGATTGCGATATTTCCAGTATTGATATAATGGTATGGATAGCGTTTATGGATCGTGAGATAATGATAATGATTTAATTATTGCGATATTCCAGTGTTGATACAATGATATAATGACTGTGATTTGCGTACACATAGATATCATTTATATATTGTGACATCGTTTAAATGTTGGACAACATTTTTTTTATTGATATTGATATGCTAGACAACCCTTCATATGATCTCAACCTTGATCTAGTAGACAACAATCTTATATTATTTTAAAAGGCATGTTTCTTATTTGTTCACTTGAAAGATAGTGAATTCCTCTTTAGGAAATTACTCATCCGATGTTGGAATTGGAAGATAGTTACACTAAGCTAATTGTTGATAATGATTATTTTAAGGTGTACAGAGTGTCATATGTTACAATAGAATTCTTTACGCAAGAATTTATTATGTTGTAGGAATGTTATAGTCGTCATTTTTCCTCGCGTCTTGTGGACTGGTCGATTGGGGCTTGGGTTAGTCATCATGTGGTTTGACAGTGCATTCGGTCTCCTAGCATATTGAATCCTTCTGGGATTTTGGTCTAGATGTGTCGTGTTGTGCCTTAGTTACTGTCACGCCTATCGCCTGGCGACAACATGATTCCTGATGAGGGGATCATTGCACACCCTAATGAATAGAGGCGAATGATAACTTGGTCGGAGTCTATGCTACCCATTGTGGGTGTTTGTTTGTTGTAGTTGCTTTTGGTGTTTGGGTGGTAATGCCTTCATGAATTTGGTTTGTGCACCTTAGAGGTTCTAGTGACCAGTCATCAAGGCCATTGTGTCAGGATTGTGACATCATCCTTAGCTTGTAGGCGTTGTCATGTTTGTGTCAGGCGGGTAGCCGTTTCTATCTATTGATTTACGCATGTTTTTCCCAGTTGCTCATGGTGCTAGTGCGTGGAGTCGTAGTTATTTGTTTCCTTATCTGCTTGTGTGTGTTCATCATCAAGTTGTGTGGTTCAATTGTTGTCATCGTTTCCTTCCTTCCTAAAAACAAAAAAAAAATTGCACTTTACGCTTCACTTGTAGTCGTAATTGATGAGGTTGTTACATATGGTATCAGAGCGGGTTCAACCCTGTGACTGTGAATCGCCAGGATTTCCTTTGTAGTAAACCCTTGAGTTTTAACCTAGCGCTATTTAAAACCTTAACATATCCATGCAGTGATCTCGATTAGAGAATGGCACAGAGGTTTGTGGCATGGTGCCATGGAAGGAGGTGCGACGCCTCGAGAGGTGCCCGAACCTTCAGAGTCTAACCCCTAAGGGGAAGAAGAAGTCCTTGGGTTGGAGTCGATTGTTGTAAGGGATGATGATGGTCTGGTAAGGTCCTTCTAGAGATTGTCAGAGGCCTTGATTCACCATCTGTACTAAGATAAGGCCAGGGCACCTATACCACGGAGGGTCCACAATGCACCCAGACCGTACCGTTAGTATTCGCTACGAAATCAAGAAGGTCAAATTCCCAAGTTCTTGGTGCCCTGGACGACGCAACTACCGAGGCATGGTGGGATAGTATGGCAATGTTCTTTGTGCTTCACGAATATACTTCCAACATGAAGATCCACATAGTGGTATTCAACTGAAGGGGAGCACTCTTCTTGGTGGAAGTTGCTCCTATCATTTTTGAACGTGACCGTGGAAGACGTGTCATGGGAACTGTTCGAGGAACGGTTCTAGGAGAGGTATATCTCTGAGGAATTCATGAGCATCAAATCAACGATTTCAACACCTTGTGATAGGGCGGTCGTACGGTGCCCGAGTATGAGGCCCATTTTTGGAGCTACTTCAGTATGCTCTGCACTTAAATATCGAGAAAATTAAGGTCAATAGGTTTGTGTTTGGCCTTAACGTCAGCATTCGTGCAAAGGTTAGGATTATAATGCCTCAAACTTGGCATGAGGTCATTTAGAAGGCCCTCATAGTAGAGGAGGATATTTCAGCAGGTTTTAGAGCAGGGCTCCAGCGAGACCCACGGGGTAGGTGTCATCTAGTGCGTAATAGCATCAGACACCAACTAGAATTCCACTAGGACATTGTGTCTTTCAAAGAGTATCCACTTTCACTACACCATGGAGACCAGTGCCTCAGCAGCGGACTTCTTACCGTCACTAACTAGACCCTTATTATTATGATAGATCCCGGTGCTACCGAGATTTCATTTCTAGAGTAGTGCTAAAAAGAATTAAGGTAAAGGAAGTCAAAGAGGGTGAGTTTATCTTTGTAGAGATGGCTTCAAGAGACAAACAGAAGGTTGGAGGGAAGGTTACAAGTTGTACCCTTAACCTGGTATATTTTGTCACTAGGGCCAACCTATACATCACGATCTTAGGATCTTATGACGTCGTGATCGGTATGGACTGGTTGGAATCGCATGAGGCAATACTCAACTGTAAGACGAAATGGTTGAGCTTGGTCGATGATGAGGGATAGAGATGCATGATTGTAGTACGAAACCAAGGAGTTTCCCTGAGGTTCATCTCATCCTTGCAGCTATGAAAGAGAATGTGCAAGGGATGTAAGCTCTATATGATCCTTCTGTTAAATGATAAGGGAGTAGCGGAAGGTCTAGAACACCTTCCTATGGTGAGAAAGTTTGCAGATGTATTCCCGGAGGAGTTACTTGGGATGCTGCTAGAGAGGGAATTAGAATTTACCATAGACCTAAAATCGTGGACTGAACCAATAGCAAGAACGCCTTATCGTATGTCAACCCCGGAGTTACGGGAGTTGAGAATACAACTGAAGGAGTTGTTGGACCTGGGACTGATACGTCCTAGTGTGTCACTGTGGGGTGCACCTATAATTTTCATACGAAAAAAGGATGGGTCGTGGAGAATCTGCATTGACTACCATCAATTGAACAAGGCAATGATCAAGAATCAGTATCCATTTCCAAGGATTGATGATCTATTTGATCAGATGAAGGGTGCAACGGTGTTTTCAAAGATTGACTTGAGATCAGGGTATCACCAGCTACAAATCAAGGAGGATGACGTCCCTAAGACTTCCTTTAAGATGAGGTTCAGACAATATGAGTTTATTGTTTTACCATTTGGACTGACAAACGTCTCAGGGGTATTTATGAGTTTGATGAACGGGGTGTTTCGTGAGTACTTGGACAAGTTCGCCCAAGTATTCATTGATGATATATTGATTTACTCTCGGACGATGGAGGAGCATGACGAGCACTTGCACTTGGTACTACAGTGTCTGCGAGAGAACAAATTGTATGGAAAATTGTCTAAATGCTTGTTTTACCAATCGAAGATTTACTACTTAGGGCATGTCATCTTCAGCGAAGGTATAATTGTGGATCCAACAAAGTTTGAGGCTATTATGGAATGGCATGCGTCGACGAATGTCCCAGAAGCGCATAGCTTTTTGGGTTTAGAAAGATACTATCGAGGGTTCGTTGAGGGATTTTTGAAGATAGAAAATCTAAACACGGAATTGCATAAGAAGAACAAGAGGTTTGTTTGGACCGAGAAATGCGTGGAGGCATTTCATAGGCTAGAGGAGTTATTGACAACAACACCGATACTAAAGGTCCCTAAGATGGATGTGGACTTATTGGTATGTGTTATCACATAAACTTGTCAAAGCCTTAGGAGTTTGTGGTTTCTACCTAAGTCTGCAAATTTTGTCTGTTTCTTCTCCTTTTGCAGACCCGATCGTAAGTTTTCCTTTTGGCTCGTAGCCTTCAGTTGTTTGTCTTCGCCCATTTGATATGCCTATTTTTCCTTAGCAGCCTGTCTGAGAAATATCGGCCCTTAGCCTTCATGTTTTCTCTAAGGTCAATCACTTCTCTCTTTTCCTTTGTCGGTGACCCTTTTACTTTCCTGAGCCTTTAGTCGGTTATCCAAGTAATTGTTCATAGGCCGCAGTCATGAGCACCAAGTGCAACACTTAGAGCAATCAAATATGGATTCAAATCAAGTGAGCAAGCAAGATCAGTGTTCAATGATAGAGATCCATTAGGTGGAGTGGATCAACGGCCATCGGGTGATCGGAACCATTCAGTTGCACGAAGAATAGCGTCAAGCAGAGTTGTGAAAACACGATGCTATCCTATCTATCGATCCTAGGATGAACACGTGGCCCAGGATCAAAGTTTCACTGACTCGCGAGATGGAGCAGTCAAAGGGCCGAGTCGTGAGGACTTGCAAAACGTGAAGTCGTGAAATGATCGGGGTCATCCATTTCAGAGGGACGTGCGTCATTTGATCTAAGGGATTGTGATTTCATGACTCAGAGGTTTGAGCATAGCGCACAACATGAGTTTGTGAAACATGAAATCACGATGCGCCTGAAAGTTGGGCCCACGGTCATACGGAATGTGGGGCCGCAAAGAAAGGGAAAGCGCCTGTCGGAGCAGTGGGCGATCGAAGCTGTTCGAGGAAATGATCTTGGTCGTTGGATTCAAGGCAAATCCAACCGTTAATCCAAATGGGCCATTTCGCGGGAGAAGGCATCATGATTTTTGAAATCAAGGGGAGTGAAAACTCCTGAAATGAAAAATCCTTAGATTTCATATGGATAAGCATGAGGTCATGGCCCACGGTCGTGAGGGGAAAAGGAAAAGAAGTTGCACAAAGAATCAAAGCACCTGAGTTGGTTACAGAGAAATATTTGCACAGTCTCGAGGTGCCAGAATTGACTCGAAGGAGCTGTGAGCTCACCTGAAGCATTCATGGGTATCAGGCTTCCTCCTGATCCCAATGAATATATTTAATGGAAATAGGGAGGGTGGTTGAAACCTCGTTTCACCACATAAATGGAAATCATGGAAAATATGGTCGTGAAGGGTAGATTGTCAGCCGAAAGTTCCCTGTCATGGATTTCTTTATGAATCCCATACTGATTTGATCTTGCATTTGACAGAAGAATGCAAGTGCAGCCTGATAGAAGAAGATGCAGATGGCAAGCCTTGAATGCAATGACTAGAGTGTGATTCTGAAGGGAGCAAGTTGTTTTGAGTATAAATACTCAGTTTTGAGATTTTGTTCGGGTCGATGGTTGAGCTAATCTCCTGATTTGTAAATTTGTAATGAATACTCTGGTTCTCTGGTTATGTATATGCATTTCAGACTTCTTGTTTAATGACAGTCAGCTTTCTTACTCCCTCTTATTTCCCTCTGATGTTGAAAGAGTTCATGATTGACTGATTCACTTGAATTATTGTGACTGCATTATAATGAATGTTTGATTATAGTGTTGTTGTAATTCCTTTCAGTTTCTTTGATATTTAAATTCAAAAAGTTCTTGTGTTTAAATTGTTCCTCCTTGGGCTGCTGAAAGACCTAATGCTCCCGGCAGACCTCTTCACTCTCCTCAAGTTCTTCCTTCCTACTCACCACTATATTAAACTTATTGACTAAAGTTAGACCAACACCTCACCTGCTTGTGCTTTCCAACCAGTTTTCTGATTTAGAACAATACCATCCTGAGCCTGCACCCATTTGACCCTTTAATAACCAACCTGTGACATAAAAATCTGATGGGTATTGAGCTTACCTCTGCCGCAATCCAGAGGTGAATTCTAGTGCTAACATTTCTCACGCCGTTGTCGGGGACAAAATTGAATATTTTCCCTGGGATTGAACGCCAAAGCTTACTAGTTTTGAAGGTGCATCAGAACTTAGTACATAAAAGATTGCAACTGTGCACTTGGCGACTCCATTGATGTGAATCCACTGGAGACTCCACTATTTCATTTGTGGCTTCTAGAGGCAAACACACAAGGTGTACTCCATAGCTACCTTTAGCAACACCTAAAGTCGACCCATAGAAAATTGTCAGAAAGGGAAAGGCCCTCCGAGAAGGTGCTTCTACTTTTGAACAGGTATTTTTGACAATTTTTGTTATTCTCCTATAGAAACTCCAATATCTGCTTCCCATTTTCCTATTATACCTTCTGTTGGAGTTTCCTAAAGTTTAAAGTTCGTGAGTGTTCCTATTGAGTTTTCTCCTCCTGGTTTCAGATTGGAGGGAAAAATCCTTGTCACTCCTCTCTCCCCTGAATTTGTACCTTGGTCTAGACCCAGGACCTCAGAAGATTTTCCCACTCCAGGTTTTATTACTCCTCCTCCTATTAGAGTTACTGATTTTGCAGAAAGGGAAACCTCTTTTCCTTTAAACCCTTTAGCCTTTTCTCCTAATCCTTTTTTGTTTCCCTTTCCTCCAAGAAATTCAATTCCAGTCTCCCTTGTTAGAACCCCATCTTCTCCTAGTTATCCTCCACCGATCATCTCTATGGCAGTTGCCAATCCTCCTAGAAACAAAATGGATGTCATAGTGGCTACAAGATATGCCCCTCTAGTCCTACCTCAGCCAATGAATGCTCTCCCTGCTGGAGATTACCTAATATACATGCCTAAATCCACTGGAGAGGAAGCCATAACTACTAAAGAACACCTTGTTGCCTTCTACAGTTATGCAAACAATCTGAACATTGAATATGAAGATGTTTATATGAGAGTCTTTGTCCAGAGCCTTGATGGTGAGGTTAGAAAATGGTTTAGGAGATTAACCCCTGGATCTATTGATGGGATTGAGGCCTTAGATGATATCTTCCTAAGGGAGTTGAGGGATAAAAAATATGTTATGTATTATATCACAGAGTTTGGGTCCCTAAAGAGAAAAGAAGGAGAATTTGTCTCTGACTTCTTTAAAAGATTCAATAAAATGTATAATAAGATCCCTACTGAGATAAAGCCTACATAAGCCTCAACCAAAATCACTTATGCTAGTGCCTTTGACCCTGATTTCTGCCTCTTGCTAAGAGAGAGAAGAGCTACTTCCCTGGCTCACATTCAAGATGCAACCTTGGAAGTGGAATCTAACGTGTTGGCCGCTAACCGACTCGGGAATAAGGCTGATAGAGACATACCAAGGAAGAGATTTGAAGCCTCCACCTCCGACTCCTCTATTTTCCCCCCTCAAATGGATGAAGTAACCAAGTTACTAAAATCACTTTCAACCAGAATGGAAAAATAGGAAGTAGAGGGGAAGCTGACATACAAAAATCCTCAAAATGTTGATAACAGAGGCAAATTCAGGAGGTTGAATAACAATGCTCCTTAGATTATTCCAAAGGAACCAAGGGATAGAGAGAGAAATGATTAGAAAATTCAAACCCCCCTTCAAAATAACCTAGTTGATGATGAGGAAAAGGAAGAAAAAGAGCTTGACCCTAAAATTCATTGTATTGGAGACACCTCCCCTTTTCCCCATTTAACTCAATCTGCCTATGAGGATTCCCTCATGAACAGTCAAATAAATGAGCTAAGTAAGGGTGAGAAGACAAATAGTGGTCCCAACAAATACAACCTCCAGTCTAATAAGAAAGAAGGAAAGTCTGGCATCCCTAATCAGCCCTCCAGAGCAGAGAAGCCTGCTAAAGACACAACAAACAACATAAAGGAAAAGAAAGCTCAGAATCCTCCACCAATAACCAAATATCTCATCCCAGAGGTGAGATAAATTCTCAAGCCCCCTTCCTCCTTTAACTTTGAGCATGAAATTCAGAAGATCAGAATCCCTGTACCCCTTTTAGAGCTAGTCAANGAGATTTCAAAAAATCTCTCTCTAAGTTGTTGCAGTCTGAACCATCCCCTCATTCCAGAGACTCAGTAAACCTCCAAGACAAAAATCCAACAGTCATAGGTCCTATGGTAGAAGATAGGGATGACTCATCTCCCCCTTCTATACATCACTAAACATACATGACAAGGTGTTGCATAATTGTCTGATGGACTTCGGGGCATCTCATAATCTCATGCCCAAAACCATCATGGAAGAACTTGAATTAGAAATCACTAAAGATTATCATGAGTTATATTCTTTTGATTCAAGGAGAGTGCAATGTCTTGGGGTCATCAAAGATCTGGTGGTGACCTTGTTTCATCTACCCATGAAAAGTGTGGTCATGGATATTGTGGTGGTTGATGTTCCTCCCAAGTTCGACATGTTGTTATCAAGATCTTGGATAAAAAGGCTCGGAGGAATGTTGAATATGGACCTCACATATGCTACCATACTTGTGTTTGGGGGGGAGCATAGGAGACTGTACAAGGAAGCTCAGTTGGCCTACATTGTTAGTGATGAAGAAGACCCCACCAATCATCCTATATTTTCCCTTGATACTGAGTTGGGGTCTAGTTTATTACAACTCACTAATACTCCTGAATCTCCTCTTGAGATTAGAAATCCCATTACTCTCTGTGAAGACCCCCCTCTGATTACCTCTGTGTGGAAAATGTTCTTCGATGGAGCCTCCTCTAGAGAAGGTGTTGGTGCTGGAGTTGTTTTTTTGTCGCCTTTTCAAGAAACCATATCTCTGTCATACAAATTAGAATTTGAAACTACCAATAATGTGGCAGAATATGAAGCTCTTGTTTTAGGTTTGAGGGCTGTGAAAGACATGGGGATTGAAGAGCTAGTAGTCTTTGGAGATGTTGAACTAATTGTTCATTAGATAAAAAAAAATGTTTATCAAACCAAACACCCCCGACTCAGAAGTTACAGAAATGAAGTGTGGGATTCGGTTGACAGATTTTCTTGGCTTTCAACATTTCATTTGTTCCCAAAGAAGAAAATACTATGTTTGATTCTTTGGTTATCTCAACGAGTCAGTTCAGGATCCCACTGCCACCTAAGCTCAGGTATGATGTTGAGATTAGATATAGGCCCTATGTACCTGATAATATCAAGCATTGGAAGGTGTTCGGGGATGATCTTGAAACCAAAAGATTTCTTGAGTCGGTTGATGAGTTATCTACATTACACATTGGTTAGGATCATGATTTTGAGGGTGACCCTCCCCATGAAGTATTTTTGAATAAAATTGCTAATCACTGTATTGTTCAGCTGCCTAGCAATCACATTCCAAAGGGACTAGTTCCTTTAGAAAGATTGTTCAATGGGAACGATGTGGTAGTAAAGGGTAAGGTTTTGAGTGAGGATGTTGATATGGTTGATTGTAATATTGTCACAAAGAAGAATCTGAAGTTCGTCAAGTTGTCAAGCGGCTTGTCAAAGGAACAAAGGGTCGAGTATGATGAGTTATTAAGATAATTTGTTGATTTTTTTTCCTGGACCTATGAAGACCTCGGGACATATGACACCAGCATCATTGAGCATAAGATCCCATTGAAAGAGGAGGCCAAACCATTTAGGGAGAAATTAAGACAAATAAATCCTATGTTTTTTCATGGAGAAGCAAGCCTATGCCTTGGTGAAATATCTCAAAGCTTTCAGAGTCTATGTTCAGCATTCAAAAATCATTGCATATGTTCCTTCAGCTTCTGTGAAGGAAATTCTCATTCAGCCTCACATAGATGGGAGAAGGAGCAAGTGGATTGCCAAAATCCTCGAATTTGATCTGGAAATAAAACCCACCAAGATAGTTAAAGGCCAAGGTTTAGCCAAGTTGTTGGTTGAATCTAATTGTAAAGATTTGTGGGTTAACTTCATCAACACTTGCTCAGAAAATCAACAAGCTGAGTTGTCTGACAGAAATTCTCAGGACAACCCTCCATTATCACAATGCGCCTAGTATAAGGACATTATATATTTCCTACAAGAGTTAAGGCCTCCAGATGGTATGGGAAGGAGAAAGGCAAGAGATTTAAAGCTCAAAGAAATCATATATTTCATTATTGATCGGGTCTTGTATTGGAAAGACCCTCTAGGAGTGATTTTGAGATGTCTAGAACCACGGGAGGTCCAAAGGATTATGTTCGGTTTTCATAGAAGCCTATGTGGGGGACATCATTTCTGGAAAACCACGGCCTACAAAATTCTCAGGGCTCGGTACTACTGTCCTACTCTATTTACTGATGTCTGTGTAAAAATCAGGGTTTGTATCAAATGCCAGAAATTATCTGGGAAACAGTAGCTCAAGTCCCTACCACTTAAGCTTGTAGCAGCTTCAGGTCCCTTTCACCAGTGGGGCCTAGATTTTATTGGGGAGATTCACCCTCCATCAAGTGGTTAGCATAGGTAGATATTAACTGCAACAGATTACTTTACCAAATGGATAGAGGCTACCCCCACAAGGAACGCTTCTCATAAGGTGATCATTGGTTTTCTGGAGGATATTATAGTAAGGTTTGGTTGCCCAACTAGAATCGTCACTAAAAATTATGCATCCTTCAAAGCTAAACCATTGATCAGGTTTTGTGAATAGTTCAGGATTGCATTGAGCCACTCTACCCCCTACTACCCCCAAGGAAATGGATTAGAAGAGTCCTCTAACAAAAGCTTGATAAAGATCATCAAAAGACTACTAGAGGGCAACAAGAAAGCATGGGATTCAAAGATCAAATTTGCTCTATGGGTTGATAGAGTGACAAAAAAGAGGTCATTGGGTATCTCTCCTTTCCAAATTGTATATGGGACTGAAGCAATTTTTCCTCCCCAGCTCACCCTGCCTATGGCTAAATTTTTCCAAGACTGCCAGGAAGATCCTGATGACATGGTCAGAGGGATTCATCAGATGGTAGAAGTGCAGCAAACTAGAGAGCGGGTAATGAGCAGATCACATGATCGTCAACAAAAAATCAAGTAGGCATTTGACAGGAAGAGCACTAAGGAGGATTTCTAGCTGGGGGATCTGGTGCTCAAATGGTATGCACCTAAACAGGACAAGGGAAAGCATGGTAAATTCGAATCCCTTTGGATCGACCCCTTCAAAATCTCTAACAGGTTCCCAAATAACACTTACAGGTTGCAGAATTTGCAAGGAGACAAATTTTTTGGTGGCACTATAAATGGGCACTTCCTAAAAATGTTTTTTGTTTAAAGCCACAATCGGCGTCCCACCATTGTAAATACCATCCCTGTTTGATGTTTTTTTTTTTTAATAGGAGACTCCATAACCCAAAGCAAAGACACTGGAACTGCGCATTGTTGGTAGCTCGCAGGGAGAATGCCATCCCATGTGGAGCCAAATGTTATCACATAAACTTGTCAAAGACTTAGAAGTTTGTGGTTTCTACCTAAGTCTGCAAATTTTGCCTGTTTCTTCTCCTTTTGCAGACCCGATCGCAATTTTTCCTCTTGGCTCGTAGTTTTCATCTGTTTGTCTTCACCCATTTGATATGTATGTTTTTCCTTAGCAGCTTGTCTGAGAAATATCGGCCCTTATCCTTCATGTTTTCCCTAAGTTCAATCACTTATCTCTTTTCCTCTATCGCTGACCCCTTTTTTTTCCTGATCCTTTATCCATTCATCCAAGTAATTGTTCATAGGCCGCAGTCATGAGCACCAAACGCAACACTTAGAGCGGTCAAATATGGATTCAAATCAAGCAAGCGAGCAAGATCAGTGTTCAACATAAGAGCTCCATCTGGTGGAGTGGATCAACGACCATCGGGTGATCGGGACCATTCAGTTGCATGAATAATAGCATCAAGAAGAGTTGCGAAACTGTGATGCTATCCTAGTCGTCGATCCTGGGATGAACACATGGCGCAGGATTATCGTTTTTTTTACTTGTGGGATGGAGAAGTGAAAGGGCTGAGTCATACTCACGAAATGCGAAGTTTTGAAATGATCGAGGCCATCCATTTTAGAGGGACGCGTGTCATCCGATCCGAGGGATCGCAATTTCACAACTCGAAGGTTTGAGCATAGAGCACAACATGAGTACACGAAACGCGAAATCATAACGTGCCTGAAAGTTGGGCCCATGGTCATATGGAATGTGGGACCGTAGAGAAATGGAAAGCGCCTTTCGGAGAAGTGGGCAGCCGAGGCTATTCGAGGAAATTATCTTGGTCATCGAATTTGAGGCAAATTCAACCGTTAATCCAAATGGGCCATTTCATGGGAGAAGACATCAAGATTTTTGAAATCAAGGGGAGTGAAAACTCCTGAAATGAGAAATCTCAAGATTTCATATGGATAAGCATGAGGTCATGGCCCGTGGTCGCGAGGGGTAAAGGAAAAGAAGCTGCACAAAGAATTAAAGTGCCCGAGTTGGTCACAGAGAAAGATCTGTGTGGTCTCGAGGCGCCAAAATTAACTTGAAGGAGCTGTGAGCTCACCTGAAGCATTCATGGGTGTTAGGCTTCATCTTGATCCCAATGAAGGTATTTAATGGAAATAGGGAGGGTGGTTGAAAACTCATTTCACCACATAAATGGAAATCATGGAAAATATGGTCGTGAAGGGCAGACTGTCAGCTAAAAGTTCCTTGTCATGGATTTCCTTATGAAGCCCATACCGATCTGATCTTGCGTCTGATAGAAGAATGCAAGTGCAGCCTGACAGAAGAAGATGCAGACGGCAAGCCATGAATGCAATGACTAGAGTGTGCTTCTGAAGGGAGCAAGTTGTTTTGAGTATAAATACTAAGTTTTGAGATTTTGTTAGGGTCAATGGTTGAGCTAAGCTCATGATTTGTAAAGTTTTAATGAATACTCTGGTTCTCTGGTTATGTATATGCATTTGAGACTTCTTGTTTAATGATAGTCAGCTTTCTTACTCCCTCTTGTTTCCCTCTGATGCTGAAAGATTTCATGATTGATTGATTCACTCGAATTAGTTTGACTACATTATAATGAATGTTTTATTATAGTGTTGTTGTAATTCCTTTCAGTTTCTTTGAGATTTAAAGTCAAAAAGTTCTTGCGTTTAAATCATTCCTCCTTGGGATGTTGAAAGACCTGATTCCCTCGGCACGCCTCTTCACTCTCCTCAAGTTCTTCCCCCCTACTTAGTACTATACTAAACTTACTGACTAAAGTTAGACCAAGACCTCACATGCTTGTGCTTTCCAAGCCAGTTTTCTAAGTTAGAACTATACCATCCTAAGTCTGCACCCATTTGACCCTTTTATAACCAGCCTGTGACATAAAACTATGATGGGTATTGGTCTTACCTCTTCTCCAATTCAAAGGTGACTTCTAGTGCTAACAGTATGCACTAACGCATCCAAGGAAGGCCTATGAGGAGTCTTGATGGAAGACGGTCGATTGATCGCTTACATATCGAGGAAATTGAGAAGGCATGAGGAGAACTACGCAACACATGATTTGGAGTTGTTAGCCATTGTTTATGCCTTGAGAGTTTGGAGACACTACCTTATTGGATGAAAATATGAACTAAAAATGGACCATTGTGGACTAAAACACATCTTTACGCAAAGCAACCTGAACGCACGACAATGGTGTTGGTCAGAATTGCTTAGCGAGTATGACTTCGAGATTACTTACATAAAGGGAATGGTGAATAGAGTAGCTGATGCATTGAGTCAGAGACCACGTATCTTTTCAGTGTTGCCTCTTTAGACGAATCTACGTGAAAATATTCTAACTTTACAGCATGGTGATGACTGGTACAAAAAGGTCAAGGATTTTATTGGACAAAACACAATGATGGTACCAAAATTTGAAGGATTTATGATTGATGACAATGGATTATTGAGGTTTAAAAATTGGATTTACGTACCACCAAACGACAAGTTGAGGAGTTTGATCCTAAACGAGGATCACAGAGCAGTGTACATGGCTCACCTAGGAGTCATGAAGATGAGGGCAAACCTTAAACCCTTATTCTTCTGGAAAGGAATGAAGGCATCCATAGTCAACTACGTGGTCATATGTCTAGAATGTCAGTAGGTGAAGGTTGAAAATAGACATCCAACGGGATTGCTACAACCACACATTATTCTGGAATCGAAATGGGAGGTCAACTTGATGGATTTCATTGTTCGATTTCCACTGACGACGAGGAGACACGACTCGATTTTGTGGTAGTCGAAACTCTGACGAAGAGTGCTCATTTATTCTTGTGTGTACAACGTATCAGGCATCGGACATAGCTAGATTTTACTCAGTGATATTGTGAGGGCATGGTGTGCCTAAGAGGATTACATCCAATCAAGGATCGGTGTTTACTGGACGATTCTAGACTAGTTTCCAAGAGGCATTGGGAACCCAACTTAACTTTAGTATTGCATATCACCTGGAGACAGACGGGTAGACAAACAAACAAATCAATTCTTAGAGGACGTGTTGTGCATGTACATGATGGACAAACCGAAGCGTTGGGAATAATTCATGGCACTAGTAGAATTCACACATAACAACTAGTTATCAAAGCACCATTAAGATGTCTCCTTTTGAGTTCCTTTACGGGAGACCGTGTCAGACGCCTTTGAGTTGGATCGGCTTGAGGATAGGGTCCTGGTGGCACCGGAAGTGATCCAATAAATGGAATATTAAATGCAAACTATAAGGCAAAGGATCAAGGAAGCGAAGGATCGGCAGAAGAGTTATGTCGATGCGCATCGTGTCGACCATAGTTACTATGTGAGGATCGAGTATTCTTGCAGGTGAAACTGCATAAGAGTTCGATCAAGTATGGATAGGGTGCTAAACTATATCCTAGGTTCGTGGGATCCTATGAGATTGTGCAAAAGAGAGGCCCATGGCCTATTGATTAGCCTTGCTTGATTCTTTGAGGCGTATGCACAATGTTTATCATGTATCTATTTGAGACATTATAAGTGACCCTACACGTGTTTTGACATGAGTACCTTGCAGGTATCAGATGAGGGTGAGCTCACGGCTGAGTCGATCCACATCTTGGATCATCACACTCGATAGCTACAGTGTCGAACAACAGATCAGGTCAAGGTCCAGTGGGACAACTATAGTCCACACTCGATGAACTGGGAGGATGCATATTGTATGCGCTAGCAGTTTCCATTTTTTCTTGATAGATAGGCTTATGATACTATGATACACATTATTTCAGCACTTATACTGTGAAACTTTGGCACAAATTTTAGACCAAGAGGGGGTGTATGTAACATCCTGCTTTTTGCACGCACTGAGCAAACGTATTCATTGAGTAGACTTGCTTGCAAGTGATCTAGATTATTATACTATTGGTCGTTTGATTATGATTATGAGGCATTATGGATATGATCATATGTTATTTTGTGTATTTACATAGACAAGTGTTATTGACTCAATTCTCCTGAGTGTGCAGGACTTTGGACCTTGAGGATGCAGAGGCATCGATGAAACCCTTGGACTCTGGATCAAGTCAGGGAGTGAACTATGGGGGTTGATTGTTGTAGATATTACATATGCACATCTGATTAGATGTTATGATGATTGATTATTATTGTTGACATGATTTGTTGATGATGTAGGCTAACGATAGCTTGTCGAACAGACTCACATGTGCAGTAGAGGGTTCATGCACGAAAACCAGAGACCTGAGGGAGAGGTGTGGAAAACAACCCTACCACAGCCTACTATCACTCTCGTCGTGGCTCGAACTGAAGGTTGATGATCACCTAGTTCGAGAAGACCCGCGATGTCATGAGGGAAGACTGCAATAGTCGCTCATGATGATTCTAAGGGGTGTGCAATAAGGCGGGGGTCTTATTCCTTAGAGGCCCTTAGTCTCCCACAAGATCACCTGGCGGAGTATTGGCTCCACGGGTTTTTGATGTCTACCAAGTTAGTCAAGAGGCGAGTGGTACCCTTGGAGCACGTAGTGCGTCCTGAAGGTCACGTCGCGCTAGAAAAATGAAAAGAGGCGAGTGGCACCCTTGGAGCATATAGTGCATCCTGAAGGGAGCATCGCTCAAGGAAAACAGAAAAACGTGAGTGGCACCCTTGGAGCACCTAGTGCGTCATGAAGGGATGTCGTGATTTCAACGGGTAAGTGAATAATCCTAGTCGGCCTTAAAATGAATGTCGTGATAAGTAAGATTTAAAAAGAAAAGAAATAATAATAATAATAATAATATATGCCCTAATAAAAATGTCATCGAGACTAGGAAATTAAAATCTAGGTCTAAGTGATACATGTGGTAAAAAAAAAAAAAATCATAATTAAACATGTGATGAGAAGGGGGTAAGAAATTCAATTAATTTATTAAAATCAAATTATATTGAGGGATTAAAATTTTAAAAGGGAATTGATTGTTTTTCTACATATGTTAATTAAAATTTATTAATTAAAAGGAAAAAGGGGTAAAAGGTGATTTTTCTACACTTGCTAATTTGAGTTTTAGTTAAGAAGAGAAAAGAGGGAAACTTAAAAAAATAGGAAACTAAGGGGAAAAGGGGAAACATAAAGAAAAAGGAAACGTAAGGAAAAAGAAGAATGACTAACTTAGTAAGGAATGTTTCCTTTAAGAACTTTCTAAATGTGAACTCAACTAGGAATTTAGTAAGGGCGTAATTCATTTAAAATGTGTAAGGGAATATGGGGACACCAAGGAGAGATTTTAGGAATGCTTCTAGGTGGGTGAGGGAAATAGGAGTAATTAAATAATTAATGAAATTAATTTCTGTGCAACTAGGGGGATGGGTAACATGTGTACGGGGGAGGTTTTTTTCTGAATTAATTTAATGAAAAATAAATTAAATGGGAATTTGGGAAATAAATCACTTAGAAACTCTATAAAAAGGATGGAGGAGGAGGAGTATGGATCTCTTCTTTTATGCATAACATTATGCTGCAAAATTTTTGTCTTGATTGACTTATCTTGTGGGAGTTGGGATACCCAGCTCGGGTAATGAGTGGTAGCTCGACCTTGCGAGGCGAGTTGGCTGATATATGTTATTTGGTTTAGTGTGCATGGATCCTTTGCGGTTCAGGGGGCTCAGGGGGAAAAAGAGTACCCCTAGCGTTGGTTGGGAGGTACCGGTGAAGTCATATTGGTTGGCAAGCGGGAGCTGGATGGAGTGCGTGGGACAATGACTAAGAGCTGTCACCTTTGGCTACGATACGCATGCTTTTATTTTGAATGGTAGATTAATATTGTTCTTTCACTTTCATTGTTGTACTTCTATTTTTGTACTTAGTGTTTTAATCAAGGACTTAAAGACATCATAGATTTACGCTCGCTACTTTTGATTGATTTCCTTGGCAACCTGACCCCTGATTGCTACAATTGTTCTATTTTTTTTTACTAATTATTATGATGAGATTGTGCTTTATATTTTGTCTTCATCCCTATATCATCAGTCCACACCTAAGCAGACAACCAAGAGCCGAATCAATGGTTGTCACTTCGGTGCATATCGACCTATAGATTCTAATGCCCTGTTTTTTTGTGCGTGGATGATGAGCGAAGGATCTTTTTGCCCAGTTGTCTACCCATGTTGATTGTTCCTAGTTGATTGTTTGTATTGCATCTTCTTGCGATTGAATACCTCCACATATTATTATATTTTATTCCCTGTGATCTTCATGCCAATTCCCAGCTCTTGAATGGAAAAATCTCAGCGTTGTCCACTTGAATGACAGTGTTTTTTTTTTTAACTAATCGTGACTATGATTTGAAATTATTTATTGACAATAATTGATTGTATTACAACGTCCCTTTTTATCTATTGGAGATTTTAATTGAACCTTTAGACAACGTTTTTACTTTACCTACTTCATTGACTGCGAACTTCCATGATTTCATTATATATTGAGTGCAAATTTTACTGCGAGTTTAATATATGTATTTACGGTGAATTTACTCTGCGTTTGACCATTCTGGATAGCATCCTTTTTCCCTTATTTGCTTGGCGATCACATTTGTATTACATATCGGCTTTCTCATTTAACTACTCTGCATTTTAATTACTCTCACCCAGTTTTTTATACATAGCGTGGAATACAGTGATTTTATACTCACCATTTAAATGACGGGTCAGCAATGTATATTCAAAGATTTTTTTTTTTTACTTGTGGCAGCTAGTTGTATTCATAGTTTAAGATTAGCAATTTTATTTCATGTTTACATTACCCAGCGATTGATAGTGAAGCAATTAACATTGTTCAAGTATGGGGAGGTTTAAGGCTGGTAGTGATTTATGCCTTTAATAATACAGCGGATATTTATCAATAGTTATTATAGCAATGATTATTAATAGTTTACACAGCGACTATTATCAAATTGTTTATACAGCGAGTTAGTATTTTGTTCCCGTTAAAAGATAGAATTTTCTTATGTTAGTTTCAGATTTAGTGACAGCGATTTTTTTAGCATTCATGGATAGCGATGTATGGGTATCATTGATTGCAGCAATGTTAGTATAGTTGTAGATTGTAAAGCGAACCTTTGATATATTTTATTGTTGCATGTTTATAGTGATAGATGATATAGTGATTCATTTATATGACAGCACATGTATTTAGATGATATCCATACTTAATAGACATAAATAATGCATACCAGCAATATCTATGCTACAGTTTTTAGGCAGCGATTTTTAGAGAAATAAACAACCAATGATTATATTGGAGTGACAGAAAATTTCAGACACCGAATTGATTATATTAGACAGCGAATTCATACATGTATTTAAGACAACTTAATCATGTATTTACGCTGTGATTCACACACATAATATCTGCTTCCTTGGTAAAATATACTGTGTTTTTACCTGTGATAGTGATTTAATAGATTGTGTTTTAAATAGCTATTTAGACTGTGTTTTCTGCATGTTTTCAGACAACGAGTAATTCATCTTGTATACTGTGTTTTTATCTGTTAGTTAGTGATGCCCTTAAATGTAGAGTTTAAAAGAAAACGTTGTATGTGTAATGTCAACATTTTATGTTAGGTGAATGATGGAATAGGTTAGACAACATCCTTATTTAGTGTCAGCGTTTTGGGGATAGCAATAATAAGCTCTGCGTTTTTTTTATCCTGTTAACTCAGCATTTGCAGGTATTTACTAGACTGCGATACCATACCTCAAATAGACAGCAACAACGTATCGAATTAATTCAGCAAGGACATTAAAAAGATAACAAGTTTATACTTAAAAGAGAAAAAAATCATATTGATAGCAATTTAATGATTGCGATATTTCCAGTATTGATATAATGGTATGGATAGGGTTTATGAATAGTGAGATAATGATAGAAATTTAATGATTGTGATATTTCCAGTATTGATATAATGGTATGGATAGCATTTATGGATCGTGGGATAATGATAGTGATTTAATGATTGTGATATTCCAGTGTTAATATAATGATATAATGACTGTGATTTATGTACACATAGATATTGTTTATATATTGTGACATCGTTTAAATGTTGGATAACGTTTTTTTTATTGATATTTATATGTTAGGTAGCCCTTCATATGTTGTCAGCCTTGATCTAGTAGACAACAATCTTATATTATTTTAAAAGGCATGTTTCCTATTTGTTCATTTGAAAGATAATGAATTCCTCTTTAGGAAATTACTCATCCGATGTTGGAATTGGAAGATAGTTACACTAAGATAATTGTTGATAATGATTATTTTAAGGTGTATAGAGTGTCGTATCTTACAATAGAATTCATTACACAAGAATTTTTTTTTTGGTAGGAATGTTATAGTCGTCAGGATTCCTCGCATCTTGTGCACTGGTCGATTGGGGCTTAGGTTAGTCGTCTTGTGGTTCGACAGTGCATTCGATCTCCTAGCACGTTGAATCCTTCTGGGATTTTGGTCTAGATGTGTCATGTTACACCTTGGTTACTGTCACGCCTATTGCCTGGTGATGGCATGATTCCTAATGAGGGGATCATTGCACGCCCTAATGAATAGAGGCGAATGATAACTTGGTCAGATTTTGTGCTACCTGTTGTGGGCGTTTTGTTCGTTGTAGTTGTTGTTAGTGTTTGGGTGGTAACGCCTTCATGCGTATGGTTTGCGCACCTTAGAGGTTCTAGTGACTGGTCATCGAGGCCATTGTGTCAAGATTGTGACATCGTCCTTAGATTGTAGGTGTTGTCATGTTTGTGTCAGGTGGGTAGTCATTTCTATCTATTGATTTACACATGTTTTTCCCAGTTGCTCGTGGTGCTAGTGCATGGAGTCATAGTTTCTTGTTGCCTGATCTGCTTGTGTGTGTTCATCATCAAGTTGTGTGGTTGAACTGTTGTCGTCGTTGCCTTCCTGCTTAAAAAAAAAAAAAAAATTGCAAGTTATGCTTCGCTTGTAGTCGTAACTGATGAGGTCATTATAGTCCATTCCCTTTTATCATTTTACTTAAACCATAAGCAGTTGTGTTGCAACAACCAAGATCATAAGAACAAAGACCATGCACAAGAACACAAGAAGTATCCTGGGAAACCCTTCTCAACAAGGGAAGAAAACCTAGCCAAATACTTTGTTATATTCTTCAAGAGAAATACCTTAACCACCAAGAAAACCTAGCACATAATAGGGTTCTTGCAAACCCTAGAAGACTAGCGCCCAAAAGAGGTGCACACTTTTCCCAAGAAGATGTACTAGCTGAAATTTCCAAACTCACACAAAAGATATGATTCCTCAATGGGGAATCTACCTTTACTTATATTAGACTTGACCTATCAACGGAAATGTCTATTGGCACAACAAGGCCGACCTCTCTAACTCACAATATAATTAATAATAACCAAATTAATTATCTTTTACATTAATTATTAATTACATTAAGGTGGGGCTTACATGTACCCTTTACATTACAATTAGGGTTACATACAAGTTTGATTCTTGAATAATATAGAAAGGGATCTCATACACCCACTAGTGCTCAGCCACTAAGGGCACATCAATAGGGATGTCCATATCTCTATATCATTGCATTACACAAGAGAACCACTCTCACTAGTGGTCAGCCACTAGGATCACGTTCGCATGTGCTCGTCCACAGGCACGTCCACTCAATAGATCTTCTTTCCCACTGCATTAGACAGGAGAGTCATCTGGAGTTCATCATCTCAACTCTCTGCTCAGAGGAGGCTAATACATCATCTTCATCTATGTCTCATGACGATGCACCAAGCTCTATGGGAATTCACAAGTTCACCTTGTGCTCAGCCACAGGCACGTCCAACTCTGCAGATATCCTTTCTCACTGCATTACACGGGAGAATCATCTGGAGTTCTTCTCAACTCTCTGTAAGGAGGAGGTCATCTCTACATTCCATCTCAGTCTCAGATAGGAACCACACGCACCTCTCAAGGGATTTCTTTCAGCTTTTTGTCCTTGAGAATGTATCACGCAGCTGTAATTATCAACACTCCCTCTCATCTAGGGAGGCATTCTCCACCAGGCCAAGTTTCTCATGGAAATACTCGAACTTTGTCTTGGCAAGTGGTTTGGTGAAGGTATTTGTGATATGTTCATGAGTAGGAAGATATTGCATGTGTATTGTCTTCCTCTACAGCATGTCTCTGATATAGTGATACTTTATCTCATTGTGTTTCGATCTGTCATGAAACACAGAGTTCTCAGAGAGCTTTACATAGCTCTAGTTGTCATCATAGAATCTATCTCATGATCAAGTAAATTTGGCAGATTCTTGTGAAGCCACATTGCTTCGCACACTCAATGATATATACTTTGCTTTTGTGGTATTCAAGGCCACAAAGCTTTATTTCCTGCTGCACCAGGAAACCATGACAACCTTCATGGTAAAACAACAACCAAATGTTCTCTTCTGGTCCATTGTACTCTCTGCTCAATCTGTATTGGCATATCCTATAAACTCAAGGTCACATTGGAGGCATATATTAGGCCATATCTAATTGTGCCTCGTATATATCTCAATACGTGCTTTACAGTTATCCAGTGAGTCTGTCTTGGCTGACTCATGGATTGACTAAACACATTCACTACATAGCATGAATCAAGTTTGGTGTTAACCAAATTCATCAGTGATCCAATCAGTTGTGAATCATTCTCGTCTGATCATCATCAATCCTTTTCTTCAAATCCATCATGGTGGATTTTCATTCTGTCATACTGAACTTCTTTAATATTCCCATTGTATATTTTCCTTGACTCGGGAAAATCTCATTGGTCCTCTGTCATACTTCTTGTCCCAAGAAGTAGTGCATCATACTCAGATCCTTCATATTGAAATCATAAGTCAAAGCTTACTTGTATCCAACAACAAGGATTTCTAAATAAGTCATCAAAATCAGGCTCTCGTCACCAACATTGTAATAATATAGGTTTAGATCAGCAACACTCTTGTTGAAACCCAAACTCATCAAGAATCCATCCATTTGATATAGTTTCCAACTCATGGATGGTAGTACGGATGGAAGTGTATCGGGCTTACTGGATTAAGTGTCTCATCATAGACAACTCCCTTTGTTTGTGAGAAACCTCTAGATATAGATCTCKCTTTGTATTTCTCGACACTTCCTTCAGYTGCATGCTTGATCTTATAGATCCACTTGGAATTCATCACAAACTTCCCTTCTGGTCTTTGAACAATATCTTATACATCATTCTTTTAAGATATATCGGTATTCTTCTATTATGGCGTCTTGCCATACATGTTCTCATGTTACTTCTCTATGACAAGAAGGATCAGAATCAATGATGTGGCTGATGGCTGAAGAGTGGCTCAAAAAATGTCTTTGTTCTCTCGGGATGTGCCTTGAGAGGCTTGTATGTTTCTTTGCCTCCTGCAAAGTGAGCCTAGGCGGGCCTTTTATGCCCTAATGTAATATCTCTGAACATATCAATTGGAGCAACTGGATCAGCTAGAATAATGTATGTCTCCCTCTGAACTTCTAAAGGGGAGAAGGTATTGTCTCACTGTCAATCTCCATCTGAGATTCTTTGGATCTTTGAAAGGCTATCTCTTCTTCAAGGACAACATCTATGCTTGTCTCAATCTGTCTCTGACCAGGGATGTTGATCTGGAATGTCTTCGAAGATTCATTGTTATCCCATAAACATATCATTTCTCCTTGAAGGGTCTAGCTTGGACTTATTTTCATAGAATCATAGAAATATTCTGATCATGCATTATTCCATTGGTTGCCTCAATGATGGTTCTTTTCTTCCTCTTTCTCAAATAGTTTTGACTCCCTCCAAAGGATAAAAATATTCCTTTGTTGTTAACCTATCTAGAACAAGAAAACAAGAGGAACCAAAACAAGAATATCTCCTAAAGGAGAATAATGAGTACATCTCTAGAATCAAAACAATTTAAGGATTGTTGTCACAACTACAATACCTACTTGTAATGTAGCAAACTTTAGAAATATAGGTTAGAGGAATGACAATTACAACAATCAAACCTGGAGTCTTCACTTCCAGTGTGTTGTTCTTCTGAATGCATTGAGATCCCTCTGGATCCATGACTTCATGAAATGGTTCCTTCCTCCTACAATTTCCCTAATGACAATGATACAAATAATATATATACAAATGCATACCTGAGGGTGCTGATATGATTTCTCCAATGGAACTTGGTTGATCTTTGTCCTCTTGACATCTTCATGAAGAGGGTATTCATAGTGTCACATTTTTGTATCACACACAATAAGCCTTCCTCTGAAGTATTTTCTTCCAGAAACTTGAAGTTGCTTGATCCATCAAGCTTATCTTCCATCATAGTTATGTTCATCATAATTCTAGATTCTTCACAAACCCTTGTCAACTGGGATAGAAAACTTAATGGATAGGCTAGGATAGCACTTTTAGGTTTTATTGGACTTATGATTGCCAAAAATAAGCCTTTGAAAGATAAGAGAACGCTAGTGAGCTAAAGAGATCCTTCAATGAGTTGCAGAAACCCTAATTGTGAAATTTATGCAGAAATTAGCGAAACCCTAGGGCTAAAATTTCAAAATGCTCAGAATTGCACTTTGAGAGTCTCTAGAAGTGCATTGGAGGCGTACGTACTCTCCTATGCAAAAACTAGCCCCAACATTCAAGTATTAAGGTTTGAAACACCTCAGAAAGGAGAGTCATACAGATTTTCTGGAAACCCTAGGAGGGTCGTACGGTTTTGCAGAAAAGAGAGAAGACTGGTAGATGCTTGTGCAATGGGTTCTTCAAGACCTATGCTCTGATACCATGTTGATTTTTCAATAGAAAAGGTTTAAGCATGAAGTTCATTCCATTTTAGCATTTTACTTAAACCATAAACAATTGTGTTGCAGCAACCAAGATCACAAGAACAAACACCATGCATAAGAACACAAGAAGTATCCTGGGAAACCCTTCTCAACAAGGGAAGAAAACCTAGCCAAATCCTTTGATATATTCTTCAAGAGAAAGACCTTCACCACCAAGAAAACCTAGCACACAAGAGAGTTCTTGCAAACCCTAGAAGACTAGCACCCAAGAGAGGTGTGCACTTTTCCCAAGAAGATGTACTTGCTGAAATTTCCAAAGTCACACAAAAGATATGATTCCTCAATGGGGAATCTACCTTTACTTATATTAGACTTGACATGTCAACATAAGTGTCTATTGGCACAACAAGGTCGACCTCTCTAACTCACAATATAATTAATAATAACCAGATTAATTATCTTCTACATTAATTATTAATTACATTAAGGTGGGGTCAACATGTACCCTTTACATTAAAATTAGGGTTACAGGCAGGTTTGACTCTTGAACAATATAGCAAGGGATCTCATACACCCACTAGTGCTCAGGAACTAGGGGCACATCCATAGGGATGTCCATATCTCTATCTCACTGCATTACACAGGAGAACCACTCTCACTAGTGCTCAACCACTATGATCACGTTCACTTGTGCTCATCCACAAGCATGTCCACTCAACAAATCTTCTTTCCCACTGCATTACATGGGAGATTCATATGGAGTTCATCATCTCATCTCTCTGCTTAGAGGAGGCTAATACATCATCTTCATTTATGTCTCATGACGATGCACCCATCTCTATGATAATTCACACGTTCACCTTGTGCTCAACCACATGCACGTCCAACTCTGCAGATCTTCTTTCTCACTGCGCTACACATGAGAATCATCTGGAGTTTTTCTCAACTCTCTGTAAGGAGGAGGCCATCTCTGTTAGAAAAACAGGACTGCGGAGCAATAAAATAAAACAAATGCAGAAACAAAACACAAAAGATACACAATACAAGAGAGACACAAATTTACGTGGTTCACCCAGTGTGGGCTATGTCCACGAGAGAAATTGTCAGGTCCTTCCTTTATTATTATCTAGCAAATGAAGGGATTCAACCTACAACAAAACCCGTTGTAACTTCCTCTTCTTTCTCTCACGGTCTCCTCTCTCAAAATACAATATTCGCCATCAACCATAGCCGCAATACATTTCCCTCATAAAAGAGGGTTTCCTTCTAGGGAAAAAACCCTGACATAATCTCTATCATTAGATCTGCGACCTTATAATGAAAGGTTTAGATTTACAATACAATATACATTTACAAGGCAATTTTTCCTTCGGGGGCTTCACCCCCGAACCCCCGCTTGCCCCCGGACCCCGCAGAGGGGGGGTACCCCCTCTGCGG
>JASDQU010501036.1:0-30579 GCA_032191745.1 Picea mariana | reverse complement strand
CCAAGATTAGTTTAAACTAAATTTATCAACAAAAGACAAGCATATTCAATCATACACAAACTTGAAGGAAATAGGCCAAGCATATACTAATGAGAACATTACAAGGCACTTACAATCTGTAGATGCAGTTGCAGCAACCTCTCCAAGTCCTCCATGTCCAACCCCTTGCTTGAAATATCCACAATCAGAATGACAATACTTTTTGTTGATATTATCCTCCTTTTCACCATGAGAGTGCCTCATTTTATAGGTTTTGAGAGGCTCAACCACCTTAGTTATCTTTGGAATAAGTTGAGGATATGATTCCATCAGTTGTGGCATTTCCCTTAGATGCAGCCTAAAGCTTGGATTCGAGCCAAACCAACTCGGATCATTTCTAGTTGTCCTTAGAGATAAGGGGGATTTCTTCCCATGATTCTCTCAACCAATCGATGCTCCATCAAAATTGGCAACAGAGCGTTATAGCACTCCCTGCTATGTGGACAAGGAGCACTAGCACTCCCTACATGTGAGCAGAGGAGCACTGATCTTCCAAAAGTTCATTAAGATGACCATTTATCAAGGAAAAATATTTTGCTAAGCTTTCCAAATGATGTGTTTTCCTCTTCTAACATGTCTTATAGGATGTATCAAGTGTCTCCATGGTGTCGTTCACAATGCGACATATGCAGAACAAAAATGCGACATTTATGACACTTGCGACAAAAGTGTGACACTTGCGACAATGATAATGGGACATTATTGAAGTGAGGAATTCTGATGTGTAATAGATTGCCCCCCAAAGTGTGAAGTCAGAAGATGGAAGCTGATGACTGAAGCACTTTGTAGATTTTCGAAGCAAGGGTATGGAGTCATGGAACCTAAAGAAGCTGCAAACAACCATGAAACAAAAGTTATCATGTGTTTCAAACCCAAGGCTGGCATACCTATGCTTGAGTAATAAAGAAATTAATGTATGGTCGCCAATAAATACATTGTGGATCCATGATGATACTTACTAAGGGTATAGCCACCAAGGATACAATGTGGATCTATACCTCCATGACATGAACTGATTGTAGCCATGAGAAATACACAGTGGATATACAAGACGATAAAACATAGCCATGGACCAATATAATGTGGATCTATGTGGCAGTATATCAACAAGCTCAAAAGATCTCCTTCGTAGCCTGGGGAAATCAGATAACAGAGTGAATTCTCAACCCAGGGTCTTCATCCCAATCCCGATTTGGTACAAATATAGCCATCTGAATAGATGTTTTGATGTCGAACATGGTAGAAACCACTTGATTACCAGTCATTGAGGTAAATCGTTAATAAGTGTGAGGTAAATCACCAATGATGTCAATGACTCCCAACGTACTCTAGTACAATCCAACGAATGTGAATAAATGAGATGAAGTCAAACATTCGTGGAATCATCCGATCAGAGTTCAATGATGTAAACCCACTGTCGGAGGCGAGGAGGCATGCAGGTCCCAAGGTACTAATTGGTTTCTAATTATAATTCTCGTATGATGTGTTGAAGTTGACAGGAATAGACTCTTCAAAGGAGGGCCTTGATGTATTCCCCATCATCAACATGAAACTGACATAGAGATGTAAGATGGTGAATCAAATGAGTATGGACTGACACGGGTATTGAAACTGGAAATTTGTGATGGTTGACACTTGAGGCAAATACTTCCCTTGAACAGTGAGGCACAACATGACTTAGCAGAAAAAACGTAACGTGGACCAAAACATAATGCAGCGGATGCTATGAAATTCATCGGGTGACCCAAAGGAGTGGAAAGACTCATAGGATTAGTTCAGTGCATAGGTTCAACAGATTATCCAATTGTTCAAAATGCAGATGGAAACAATGTGTCGTGTTCAAGGGAGAATGCAAGAGTGACTTGTGACAATTCTAAAAGATAACTTGGCTTACTTCCTTTAATATTTTCCCCCATCTAGATAGGCGAGTACCTATTTTTGTTTTTACGAGCTTGAGGATGATAACACATGCTCGATATAGCTCGCCTTCGGTAGGTCCCTCTTCCTTTGTTTAACAAATTGGAAGAAGTAAGGCTCTGGTCCCATATGTGCCCTCCAAAGTGTGATTTTAGCGAGTCCAGAGAAGGAACACTTGGTGGTTTTTCATGTTTAGACAGTCTGAAAAGAACTTGAAACCAACTCCAGGGTTGTCCTTTTTCATAATTTTAGTCTCTGAAGTCTGAAAAAGAGATAAACTACTACTCAGAAGATGCCCTTTCAAAATGTTTTAAAAATGAGTGTGAAAGGAAGCAAGATCACTCGAAAATATTTTCATGTTTAGAGAGTCTAAAAAGAGATTAAAGGAGACTCCAGAGGGTTCCTTTTTCGTGTAAGCTTTACGAGTCCGAAAAAGTGATAAAAGTCTACTTGGTTACATTCTCATGTTTTTTCGAGCGTGAGAAAAAAAAAATATTGTGCTCGTCAATGTTACAAGGTTTTTCAAAAGATACTACTTAAAAACCTACAAAAATAGACAATTTTGGGCTTAGAGCATTAGTGACTCCTCAAAAAGATTAAAAAAACCCCAAAAAAAATTATATTAGTGAGAAAAAACAAAAATCAACCCTATCAAATAGTAAAATAGGTTAAGAATTCAATTTACCAATTGATTTTTACCAAATTCTTCTAGCTTTGGAATTTTCCACCTTTGGAGGGTAATTTTCGAGCTGTGAGTATGGGAGTTGTGATCGACCATTTTCAATTCCGTCTGGACTAGGTTGGTCACCTTGTCTTTCCAATCATTTTTCATGGTTTAATTTTGTGTTTTAGCTCATATTTAGGGTGTTATGGGCTCCTTACGAAGCCCTAGGCGTCGAACTGGATCAACGCTCCCTCAAACGGATGAGGGGAGCATCAATCGAGATATCGGCGCCCTGGTGCACATTCCTAGGGAGCGCTAGTGCTCTGTGGGAAGACTTAAGGGACCGTTGGCGCAGAACCAAAAAAAAATTGCATTTTGGGCTAGAAAGACACAATTTTTTTCCATAAAAAATTGACTAAAGATGTTTAATTGGTTGTATTTGCAGATTGCACAGATCATATAACCATGATTGAATGGAAGGAACGTGAACATGAGTTCGACGACATTGCCGCTTTGCAAAGCCCTCAATCAATGGTCACTTTGTGAAATTTTGGTCTACTCAAGTACTTTAAACTGCGGAATATGAGGAAAGAGGTACTATTACTTGATTATTGTTGACGACAAAAATCGCAACGAGGAATTTTGCCCACAAAGTATTGCTAAAGCCTATTATTTAAACTATGCTAATAAGATATAATACTAGTAGGTGGGACCCCCTTGTAAACTGGAGGCTCGGAGATAGTAATATCACACATTTTATGTTGTTGTTTTGATGTTTCTTACAGGGTCTTATATGGTTGATGATGCAGTATTGATTTCGTTTTGACATAATTACATGTGGATGATGCATTTTATGGGATGTTATTTTATTCAAAACTTTAATTTTATGTTATGATTGGCATTTATTTACAGTTTCTATGTTTGATCATGTCACCATGATTTATTACCTGGATACACTTGCACAATAAATATGTTAGTAACAATATAAACAAAAGCAAAGGGAAGAAACTTACAAAAAAAACAAATAAAGGGCCTATGTTATGTTATGTAGAAGTTATGTGCAAATAAAATGAAAACAAGTTAGTGTTAATCCTAACTATTAATGGTTAGTGGTTAGTCCTAACTGCCTTTTGGTCACTGTGTATTTTTCCAGAGTCATGGTCGTGGGTTTATTCACATGGTGTTGGACTTAATTTCATGGTCTTGGCATCAACGTATCTCAGAAGTCGATCTTAGGGAGGCCATTATGCCAAGATAGATGCTTTATGGTTGATTGGGTGATATAAGTTATGCCTCGGGTCTGCATTTCCACTGGCATTGTCATCAAATGAAATGGACACAGGTTATACCTTTGTGTGTTCTGGGTACTTGTTACTGTCCAATGGGCATTCGCTTCTCCTTTGCATCGTTGTCCTACCCTACCCATCATTGAATTGTTGCGTCATTGCACAGACCAGGAGTTATAAAGAACCATGTGCTTGTATCGAAGGGTCTCTGCCTATTGGTTGATATGTTTGGAGGACCTCCAATCTCTCAGTGTTATTGATGACCGAGCGAACTCTTAATTGCTTCTTTGTATTCATTGTTACAGAGCCCATTTTTTTTTAATCCCTAATTGTCTTACTCAAATCGGGCATCTTTCTGATTATCAAAGATTGGTTTTAAAATGGAGTGATTATGGCAGTTGCGTCAAATACCTACCTCATTTTATTTGATTAAATTGGTTGATTGGGAATCAGTGATAATGTGAAGTCAATGGTTGTCTCTTCTCATTATTCTTTCGATTGATGTATTCTTACAACATGGTGTCAATTGCAAGTTGGTGAGTGTTGTGTGTTTCACTAGTTCCGATCGGGATCATGGAAAATTGTGGAAATTGATGACTGTGAT
Source organism: Picea mariana (assembly GCA_032191745.1). Taxonomy (NCBI): domain Eukaryota; kingdom Viridiplantae; phylum Streptophyta; class Pinopsida; order Pinales; family Pinaceae; genus Picea; species Picea mariana. Next base: position 26,069 of record JASDQU010501036.1, on the reverse strand, counting down.
TTCATTGTTTCATTGTGTATCTATTATGGAGGCATTGTGCATGTTTTATTTAATTGCATCATTAGTGATGAAGCTTGGGTTTTATATTATGGTTTCATTGCAAAGTTTTATTGGTTAATATAATGAAAAAGGCATGAAATCAGGGAAGTTTTAGAAGCCTGCTCAATTTGGAAAAGGGACCTGTGTATATGTTTTATTGGGCGATTGTGAATCTATGGACAGTGTTTGATATTTTATAGTGATGTATTATGGATAGTGATAGAGCAATGTTTTTGTGTGTTTATTTCGACCTTGTTTTAAATCAAAGGAAAGGAATTAGAGACCAAGTATTCTCTTAACAAGACTGTTGAAAGTCATAGTGATTATGAGTATGATTACAAACTGTGTTAATTGAGAAATTTTGAAGAAATTGAATGTGGGACAGTGAACAGTTTTGACATGCAATAGTTATTAAATTGGTATTGGTATGTTTTATATTGAATACAGAGTTTTGTTTATGTATTACTTGATTTGTTTTATGAACAATATTCATTTTTTTTCCCTACCATTCTCTCATTTTTTTGCACATTACAAGTCCCCTCGCTTTCCCATATTCACTATCCACTCCATGTTCTTAAAATTATATTATAGTTAAGTGAAACTATGTATTATAACAATTAAAGGATGGCACAAGGATGAGTTATAGTGATATGTTTTGATTTACGATACAGTTGATTGTTTGATGATTTGTTGAGCAATAATCATGATCTACTCCCCTTCATACTACCACTTTTCGCTCAATACAATCCCTCACATATCCCAAAACCCTTATTCACCCCCTGCTCATTAACAAGTATTAAACGATTTTTTGTGGATTGGATTGCATGAGTCTAATGTGTTGTTGAGACAAACTTTGTTTCATATTTAAAGAGATGTCTTGTATGGTTGTTGAAGAAACTAGTTGCTAATCAATAATGCATACAGGAGTGAGATTTTTTAGCAGAGGTAGCCATGGTCGGGGTAACAAAGGAAGAGGAAATTGGAACAGGGGCCCTAGAAGGCCAAGATTTTCTATACATTTTGATGCAGACTCGCAAGAGTTGAGCTAGCTATTCCAAGCTAGATTTTTTAACTGGATTGAACAATGAGTGGTCCAACCTGGGCCAAAAAGGCCTCCCTTCCAATCCCCACATGTCCCTGGTATCCCAGTTCCCCCTCATGTCTCATTACAACCTAGAGTCCCTGAAAATGACGGATGGCAAGAGATTGTCCATCCGACAGTCTCCCAACATTGTGGCTGGCCTAACTTGTCTCTACCTTCTCCTCCACCTGTTAATCAAATTTTCCAAGATTCCCCTACCCACTCACCAGTTCAATCTTCCCACGCAAGTAAAAGGTTAAAAACGGAGGCCCACCATGCTCTTGATAAAGGAAAAATCGATGTTTCCCCCTCCTCTCCCTCAAATGACTCTGCTAAATATGTGTCATCTCACATCCATTTGAGAGATGATTACTCTCATGTTATCAGTGAGATTAAGCCTAAAGGCTCCACATAGCCTAAGGAAAATTCAGAGAAATCAAATAGAGACAACAACAACAAGGGGAAGATTGCCTCCCAGAGTGGCAAATATGGGTTTTAAGTGTTTTTATTTATTGATTGTTGAGAACAGTTGCCTTTTGAAATTTTGGACATCACACTCTTTTTTGGAGATATGGATATTATATTTTTGGATATAGTTTCAATTATCATTGATATAAATTGTCAAATTATGAGAGTGATGATGGGAGCCACAACGAGGGATGTGTTTGATTGATTAACTAGTTGTGTTATGCTTGTTAAAGAAACTAAAGGGAGTCACGAGGGGTCTAACCTACTAGTTATTATTTATTTAAGACCCTTATTATTATTTTATTACGTTTCCCTCTTAACTAAAAAGTTTGTTGAATTTTAGTTAACTTAACTAAAGAGGTAGATTAACTACTTCAACTAATTTTGATTGCTTAAAGGCAAAAAGAGGAGGAACAAGAGGAGAATAGAAGGAGAAAGCATACTAAGGTCTATTCTTTGAGTTTTATTGAGACAATTCAGTTTTCATTCATTCTTTGATTGAAAGCCTAATTCTCTTTTATGAAAGCGGGGTCTTATTGTAGACAGCAAGATTCAAGGCTGAATTACATCATTCAGACACTTGTTTTTTAGAGGTGTTGATCTATCTTTTATAATCTGTGTAGACTTTCCTGTTTGTGAATTAAATTTCAAGATTGATAAAGGCTATTGTGCAGAGTCGAGTAGGAAGCAATCTGTGGCAATTTGATCCAACTTTTAAAGTTCGGTTTTTTTACCTTCTGTCAGAAGTCCTTTTGTATGGTTTTCATCGGGGACATCTATGTTTGACTTTGGTCCAAACTTCCTCAGGGAATTTTATAAAGAGAACGAGTCTTTTGATAAATTGGAATGGAATAAACTATTACTTTATGTCTCATCTGTGTTGATTATTGACTTGGTGTTTTTACTTCTGTCTCTATATTTCTTTATGCATCTGTTATATTCAGAAAATTACATAAATATTGAATTTTTCAGCAATCTTTCATTTATAAAAGAATCAGCCTGAGCACTTGTAACTAATACTTGTGGATTAGGAAACATTTTTTGATGGCTATAAACATAGGGTGACATTCCCGTCTATCTTGCTTTAGCAAAGCAAGATCTGAAAATGCTTGAGTAAGATCATTTCATATCTTTTCCTCAATATTTATTTGGCAACCATAATGGGGAGATCTTCAATATCTCCCTGGTTGATTTTTATGATTGATTATCATCGAATACATATATTTTTCTGATATTGATTCTTTGATTGTTTCATTTCTTAATGACTGTACCTGTTGCAAGGCAGCCTAATATTGAGCCCGGTCTTCAAGATCAAAACAACATTGCTTTAAATTTGTTTGACACCATTTTAGACACTACTAATACTTAGGTTGAGCTTAATCGTTCATGGGCAACAATTGAACAAGACATAAGTGCCCAAGAACATTGGGAAGCTAGACATAGATAGCTTAGGAATCAACGATAACTTTATTTTCCTTCAACTTTGACCTTCTATTCATGTCCTTAGACCCTCGTATTTCTAGGAGAAGAAGAGGCTTATCACCTGAAATTAATCCTATTGTTGAAATAGGAAGAAGGAACATTGTGTTATCAACCCAAAAAAGTGCTCTTAGGAGAACCTTGTCTAATTCTTCCAGTTCGTCTTTCAATCCCTTACCTATTATCCACAAGATGGCATCTAGTGGTGGATCTGGTGGCACTGGAGGTGCTTCCTCATCTCAGTGTTTAGCTTCATCGGTGATTGGTAGCGTATATAGTCACCAAGTCCCTATCCAATCTACCACAAACCCTACCAAAGTCATCAAAAAGTATGGGCTTTTTCAATTTGAAGAAGATGCTACAACCACACCGTGGCATGTTTCCTCTCCTCTTAACCTAGCACCTGCTACTTGTCCACTTCCTAAATTCAATGAGCATCTTCCTAGGTTTTCATGGAATAACACTATCACTACAAATGAACACTTGGTGGAATTTTCTAATGCCTGTCACAACATAGGATCCAATGACAACGATACTTGCATGCGCTTATTTGTCAATTCCCTGGAAGGTAAGGCTATAGTCGATTTATTTAACCTTCCTCCTAAGATTATGTCTACTTGGGAGGAGTTATTCTATTGGTTCAAATCCACCTATGGGCAATATAAAATCCCAGCTGAGCAGTTACAGGAATACATTAACATTGCTTATAAGGATGGTGAAACCATCAAGTCCTTCAACTTGCGTTTCACCAAGTTATACAATCAAATCCCTGAACTCACTCGACCTTAGAACCAAGCTTCTTTCATGCATTATTATAATTCATTACCTTCCCCCTACCATCATAGGCTTGAGGAAAAATCCATTGATAACCTCGGTTCCACTCTGCATACTTGTTTAGAGTATGAAGAACAACTTGAAAGAACAGGTCTTCCTCAAGGAGAATCAGTTAAACAAACAGACATGTTCACCCTCTTACATCTTGTACAAGACATGAATAATCGTATGATAGTGTATGAGCGAAAGGGAAATGTCTCCCCTCTTACCCCTAGAGCTTCATCCTCTTCTACACCCCCCTTTAGAAATCCAAATAAAAATATTTTTCAGCCTAAAGCTATCATGCCTCGTAGTTGGTGTAAATTTTGCGAGGAACACCACGAGGAAACCACATGTGAGGTAAAGAAGAGTGCCAAAGATAAGATCTTTGGTAAAAGACTAAAAACTACCATCGTTGTCTTAGATTTTGCAGAGACAGAAGATGTCACGATCATCAATACTAGGAACAAATCCTATGCACCCAAAGGCAAATATGATCCTCCCTGCAATTCTTCTAGCCCAAGATCATACTCACCAGCTGCTACTGTTCAGGTTCCTAAGGATCCCAATAGTCAAGGAACTACCTTCCCTTTCCCCTCTTCAAAATACAATATTCTAAATCAGTTGGCCAACATCAAAGCAGATACAACCCTTCTGGACATGGTTGTCGTCCCTGAACAACAGAGGCATCTAAAACAATTCATGGAAGGAAAAGCTTATGTTGTAGCCAACCTCTCTGAAGAGGTAAATGAAGAGAATTCATCTGTAAATAAAGTAGGTGTACATAACTTTAGATACCCTGTAAAAAATCCCCCTTTTTGTATTTTTGTAAAGATTATGGATAAGATTGCCCATTGTTGCCTCATTGATGACGGTTCGAGCCTAAGTGTAATGTCGAAGATTATTATGGAAAAGATAGGCTTGTCTTGTACAAATGAAAATGCCAGAAGCATGCTCTCTTATAATAGTCTACAAAAAACGACCATAGGTGAAATCAAAGACATGACCTTCGTTTTTTGCACACACCCTGAAATAAGGACAACCCTTAATATTCAGGTAATTGATATGCCAATAAGCAATTACTCAATCATCTTAGGAAGAGATTGGCAAGATTTGAAAGGTGGATACCTCTCACTCGACGGAACACACTTATTCATTCCTTGGAATGGTAAAAACATCGTAGTCCTTAGAGAGGGAAGGATTTCACCTTACATAGAAAGTGTTCCACAACCTAATATGAATTATATCGAAGAGGACCTACGGGTGTATTCCATATTTGTAGAGGAGGATAACATTCCCTTGGAACAAATCGATTTAGATGATGGTATGTGGCACATGCACTTTGATGGTTCATGCTCTAATGAAGGAAACGAAGCTGGCATTATCTTGTACTCTCCTATGGGGAAAATTCATAACTTTTCTTATAGGTTGGAGTTTGTTTGCACAAACAATGTCACTGAATTCGAAGCTTTATTATTAGGCATTGAAAATGCCTATAATCTGGGTTGTGGTCACCTTATAGTTTTTGGGGATTTCGAGCTTGTTATGTGAAGGATCAGATCCTGTCACTGAAAGGGGGGGTGAATCAGTGACACAATTATTATATTATTTTTTCTTTAATGCAAACAGAATTTTAACACAATATTTTATCATGGAACCCAAATGGGAAAAACCACAAACTCGTTTCTATTAACTGCAAAATTTTGTTTTACATGTTACATAGAAGGAATATATTCTTCCTTTTCAATCAGCACCAACTGATCAAGATGCACCCACACCCTTGTTCACCAACCCCAACTGGTAAGAGGCTACAACCCCCTGTTTAGTCACCTAGAACTGACAAGGAAGCACCAACTCCCTCTGCAAGCACCAACCTGCCCTTGCACCACCCAACCACCCTTATTTTCTGAATGTGGGGAAATTTTTGTATCAAGTCTTTACTGCATATTTCTCTTCTTCTCTGATTAATATATATTCTGATTTGGACTATAGAGACACCTTATTCTTAACACTCTTCCTCGTTTATATAATCTTCAAATTGGTGTGAGAGTGATACACTGTGTCCCTTTGTTTGGACCATCACACCTCTTTGTTTAACTTGACCATAATCATTGTTTTATCATTTTTACCATGAAGGCTTTTCATAAATTGATCACAGTTATGGATCAATTTCATCCTTTTAACTTGATCCTAAATCTCTGTAATTTATTTACAGAAACCGAGTTCTGTAGAGGTGCTTCCTTCAAACCATTACATGTGACCGAGTGATACAAAAACATGGGCTTTATCAACTTTAGCGACATATTATATTCTGCTTTTTAAATATCTTATTCTATATGACCAATGGCAGTGACCAGGCGCTAGGTCAAACGAGTGCTTGAGCACTTATCAATTAACGGTCATGATTTAATCATCTGATGAGATGAACAATAGTCGACACATCGGGAACTTTGGGATTTTAACTTTTCAGATATTCAAATCATATCGAATGGTTTATTTCGTGGAAACAAGATCAATGGTCAGATTTGATCCTTACACCGATCCTTTCACTGCTTAATCTGACGGCTAGGAATTAATAAAGCATTGAGATGGATGGCCACCATTTACCTCGCAATCTCATGCTTCACATGAGTGTGATGTGTACGCAGGGTAGTGGAGTGTGGTGGCAGAGCGCGCAGGTAGTATGGATGAGTGGTTTGGCAGTTTACTCGGCGGGGGGGTAGGCAGTAAGTGGTAAGGAGTGAGGGGGGTCTGAGTTAACAAGAAGGTGACATGTTATGAGGGCCTCGCACAGGAAAAACCACCAACTCAGACCCCCCCCCCCATAGTTAAAGGCAGAAAGGTCAGGAGCGTCCAATATTCCCTGTCGACCATAGATCTGAGCACCCGATTATTGACCACTGAGATTAGCGTGCCCTTTAACATAAAGCACCAAAATTGTCATGTCATCACCCTTTACCCTTTCTTCATTTTGTCACCAACCATAGATCTATTAGGCGAGTGACCATCGACAGTCGATGTGGATTGTCAGTGATTTAATTCGTCACCCAAGCTCTGTGTGCGTATCAACGTTCTTGATCTAATTTGATTGTTGACTAGTCCTCCAACAATTATTCTGAGATTCATCGCGCCATCTCTTTTGATCTTTGATCTTCATTCTCTCACCCTCGAGCTTTTATATATGCATATCGTCATACTGTAACTTTGATTTTCATTTGCTAACAGAATATTGTTGATATCAATGACAATTTGTCATACCAACTTATCATCACATCAATGATATCGACTGTTGACATCAATGACAATATATTAATGACATTATATCCAACAATCTCCCCCTTTGTCATTGATGGAAACATTCAAACTTCATACTGAATCTCCTTCTGAGACGTTGCATCTCTCCTCTGAAGTTATTCTCCCCCTTTGACATCAATGGAAAATGGTTGCTTCCCTTATGGTAAAGATTTGTTTTTCTATATACGTCTAACCAGAATTTAAAAACAGATAACTCCTCCTACAATCATACTTTTCCTGTCATCTACACTACCTGCCCAATCTGCATCTGAATAAGCTTTTAAAGTGAATGAATCCTTGCTAGGGTACCACAAACCAAGATCTATGGTTCCTTTCAAATACCTAAAGATTCTTTTTACAGCTTGAAAATGGCTCTCCTTTGGTGTTGCTTGGAATCTATCCACCATCCCAACTGCTTGCTTGACATCAAGTCTGGAGGCTGTTACATAGAGTAAACTCCCAATCATTGATATGTAGTTTTTTGGATCTACAGCATTGGACTCATCTTCCTTGCTTAGTTTGCATCCAACTGTCATAAGTGTACTAACAGGTTTGCAATCCTCTAACTGGAATTTCTTAAGCATATCTTTAACATACTTAGACTGATGTATAAAGACTCCTCTTCTGGATTGTATTAATTATAGTTCTAGAAAGAAATTCAGTTCACCAAGCAAAGATATTTCAAATTCTTGTTGCATCCTCCTAGCAAAGTCCTTACTCATTTTTTCATCATCACTGCCAAATATAATATCATCAACATATACTTCCACAATAATCATGTTATTACCAACAATTTTACAATAAATATTGTTATATGTTGATCCTCTTTTGAGACCTTGTTTTTTTAAATTAGAATCTAGCCTTGCATACCATGCTCTGGGTGCTTGTTTTAGCCCATAGAGTGTTTTCTTTAATTTACAGACATAGTCTCCTTTGTTTAATTTGAATCCCTCTGGTTGCTCAATATAGACTTCTTCTTCTAAGTTTCCATTGAGAAATGTTGACTTGACATCCATTTGCTACACTTTAAATTTTATGTAGCTGGAGAAAGCTAAGAACATCCTAATTGCCTCTAATCTGGCCACAGGTGCAAAGGTTTCTTCATAGTCTACTCCTTCAATCTAAGCATACCCTTTACATACTAATTTGGCTTTCTTCCTGATTACTTGTCCATTCTCATTCATTTTATTTTTATACACCCATTTAGTTCCAATGACATTTTTATTTTTTGGTCTTGAAACTAGTTGCCAAGTTTGATTTTTTTCAATTTAGTCCAATTCTTCATTCATAGCATTGAGCCAATTATCATCTTTACATGCCTCTTTGATTGAGTTGGGCTCAATTTGTGACAAAAGTGCTATTTCTGTTTGATACAACAATTGTCTTCTTGTGTGCACTCCATCACTCTTGTTTCCAATAATCAATTCTTCGGGATGATTCTTTTGAGTCATTCTTGAGGGTGTTTTTGTGTCTCTTCTTGGGGATTCTTCTCTTATCTCTTCTTCTTGAATATATTCTTCATCTTCACTAGTATCTATATCATGCTCTTCCCTTTCTTCTTTATTCTCTTCTACTTCTTTTGCTTGTGTACCAATTGACTCATCATCATCTTCATCTTCACTTTCAAGTATAGTTTCTTTATTTTTGATCCTTATCATGTTTATATCATCCACATTGACATCTGCACTCTCAACAATATTGTGTAGTATAATATTGTAGCATATGTATGCTTTCTTGTTAGAATCACATCCAAGAAAAATACCTTCATCAGATCTGGCATCGAATTTTCTAAGATTCTCATCAAGCTTTTTTATGTAGCACTTACTTCCAAGGGCTCTGAAGTATTTTACTGATGGAGCTCTTCCAAACAATAGTTCATAAGGAATCTTATTACTATTAATCATGAGCTGACCTATGTTCAATATGTATACTACTATGCTTACAGCTTCCCTCCAATATCCATCGGATAATTTTGCATCATTGAGCATAGTCCTTGCAGCCTCCTAAACTATTCGATTCCTTCTCTCAGCAATCCCATTTTGCTGAGGTGTTCTGGCAACAGAGAATTGTCTTTTTATTCCATGGGTTTCACAGAAGAGATCAAACTCTTTTGAAGTGAATTCACCACCATTTTCTAATCTAAGGCATTTGATTTTTGTCTCATTTTCGTTCTCAACAAGGGTTTTAAAGCTTTGAATTTGTTAAGTGCTTCTGATTTTTCTTTGAGAAAACATATCCAACCCATTCTAGTAAAATCATCAATGAACAACATAAAGTAGGACTCTCCTTGCAAGATCTTGGTCCTTGTAGGTCCACAAAGGTCAGTGTGAACAAGCTCTAAAGGTTTTGAGGTTGAGTAATCTTTTGCTTTGAACCTTATTCTAGTTTGCTTTCCTAGTTGACAGTGTCTACACATAGTATTTGATGGCTTTATGATCTTTGGCAAGTTTCTTACTGCACCAATATTGTTGACTTTCACTAGATTGTCAAAGTTAATATTTCCCAACCTTCTATGCCATAGCCAACTTTCATCTGCTAGATTCATCTGACATTGCTCATTCAATTTTGCATCTAGTATATACACATTTTCAGGAGTTATAGGAGCAGTACCAACCAGTTTTCCTATGTCTTCTCTCCTAATCTCACATTTATGGGATTCAAAGATGCAAAAGTGCCCCTGATAACAGGTTTGGCTGACACTTAATAGGCTAGATTTCAGTTTTTCAACAAGCAACACATTCTTGGCTCTGTCTTTTCCCAAGCTCACAGTGCCTTTCCCAAGTATGTTACCTGAAGCATTGTCACCAAATGTAACTTTACCCTTTTGTTTCTTTAAGTTCATAAACTTGTCCTTGTTTCCTGTCATATGTTTTGAGCACCCATTGTCAACATACCAGAGATCTTCTTTATCTTGGGATTTTAAGGCAATAATACATTCCTTCTTTGATGTTTTTTATTTCCAGAGCTTCTTTTGCTCTCTAATGAATCTTGGTTGTTCTGAGACTTCCATTAATCTGCAATTACTGGCCTTATGTCCATAGTTATGACATTTGAAGCATTCTAGGTCCCCTTCTTGTAGAGGTGAAAAAGAGTTATAGTTTCTTCTTTTGACTTGATTTACTGCTTGGTTATCTTTACGGTTATAATTCTTAACCCTCAAATTTTTCCTTCTATATGCTCTACAATTCATAGCTTTGTGTCTGAAATTAGAGCATGCAAAGCAATAACCAAAGAAAATGCGAGGATGCATGTTTTGATAAAAACTTCTTTGGTATTGTCTTATCTTCCTTCTTGATGGCTGGAAGTAGTCCTCTGGAGTTCTGATCATTACTTGTCTTATCTTCATTTTTCTTCTTGAATGTACTGAGGAGAGTATATGCATAAGATTTTAAGTTAACTCGACTTTCTTTTTTAGAATATCCTATTCAATTTTTATTACCTAAATCCTTTTGTGTGGTAATAATCTTATCTAATATTTTAGAGCTATTTTCATATTTTGTTTGAATGAGTTTTGCATCAAGTTCTTTTCTCACGTAAACTATTTCTGCCTCCATTCTTACATAGGTTATTTGTTTTTCTTTGAGAGACTTTTCCAAAATTTCTTCGATCCTATTTGCTTCTAGGATTTGGTTTTTCAGGTTTCTCATGAGTTTCTCCATCTCCTTTTCTTTCTGTTCATGTTTTTCCTTTTGTTCAACTACAAAAATTTTCAGTTGTCTATATCTGGTTTTGTATTTTCTTAATTCATCCAAGGCACTGAGAAGTTCTTCTTCCATGTTAACTTTTGCTTCATCTTCTGACTCTTTCTCATGTTTAATTTACTCTATCTCATTAGACTCTTCAATGCCCAGAAAAAGGACTTCATCATCGTCAAATTAATCACTGTTACTAGACTCTGATGAACTAATATTTTCTTCTTTTTAGTAGAAATTATTTTTCCCTTTGTAAAAAATTTTCTTGTAGTTGGGTTTTTCCTTCTTCTTGTATTGTGTAGTTTTGTTTTCTTCATCTTCAAGGTCCTCCTTGGGATAGGGACACTTGGATGCAAAATGGCCAACCTTGCCAGAGTTAAAACATTTGAAAGGCAACTTGGATTTGTACTTCCCTGCTCCTTTCTAAAGTTTTCTAATAAAATTAGCTTCTTCCACATCAGATTCTTCATGATGGTTGGATTGAGGTTTTTGCTTCTAAATTTTTGTTTTCTTGAGCACCTTGAAGGTTGCCTCTCCTCGTGGGAGGTTCTCATGACCTAATGTTAACTCATAGGCTGTGAGGATTCCATACAATTCATCCATGGTGAGTTTATCTAGATTTTCCCAATCTTCAAGAGTGGACACTTTAGGATTGTATAGAATAGGTAGTGTTCTTAGTACTTTTTTAACTAGATCATTGTCTGACACTTCTACTCCCAATCCTCTGATTGCATTAACAATATTATCAATTCTTTCAAAGTACTCTGAGATATTCTCTTCATAATTCATTTCCAAGCCTTCATATTGTACTCTGAGATTCTGGAGTTTGACCCTCTTTACTTTGGAATCTCCTGCATATGTGGTTTCCAATTTATCCTAGAGTTGTTTTTCATTATTACAGTTTAGTACCTTAGCAAGGATTTTCTTATTCAGTCCAGCTTGTAGTGTATTTAAATCCTTTGCATGTTCCCAAAAAAAATTCTTGTCTTCTGCTTCTATGGGAGTGGCTTTTGGAACATCATATCCCTTTTCCACTAATTTCCATACTTCCATTCCAATGAACATCAGATAGATTTTCATTCTAACACTCCATAAGACATATTCTTCACCATTAAATATGGGGATTTTTTATGACATCTTCAACTGTTGATCCATTCTAATGTATATTCCTCTTCAAGTGATTTAAACTTTTTGTGAAGAGACTTGCTCTGATACCAATTGAAGGATCAGATCCTGTCACTAAGAGGCAGGGTGAATCAGTGACACAATTATTATATTAATTTTTCTTTAATGCAAACATAATTTTAACAAAATATTTTATCGTGGAACCCAAATGGGAAAAACCACAAACTCTTTTCTATTAACTACAAAATTTTGTTTTACATGTTACATAGAAGGAATATATTCTTCCTTTTCAAACAACACAAACTGATCAGGATGCAACCACACCCTTGTTCACTAGCACCAACTGGTAGGAGTCTATGACCCCCTGTTTAGTCAGCTACAACTGACAAGGAAGCACCAACTCCCTCTGCAGGCACCAACCAGCCCTTGCACCACTCAACCACCCTTATTTTCTAAATATGGGGAAACTTTTGTATCAAGTCTTTACTGCATCTTTCTCTGCTTCTCTGATTAATATATATTTTGATTCGGACTGCAGAGACACCTTATTTTCAACACTCTTCCTCATTTATATAATCTTCAAATTGGTGTGAGAGTGATACACTGTGTCCCTTTGTTTGGACCATCATACCTCTTTGTTTAACTTAACCATAATCATTGTTTTATCATTTTTACAGTGAAGGCTTTTCATAAGTTCATCACAGTTATGAATCAATTTCATCCTTTTAACTCGATCTTGAATCTATGCAATACAGAAACCGAGTTCTGCAGAGGCGCTTTCTTCAAACCATTAAATGTGACCGAGTGATTCAAAACCACGGGCTTTATCAACTTTAGCGACGTATTATATTCTTCTTTTTAAATCTCTTATTCTATATGACCAATGGCAGTGACCAGACACTAGGTCAAACGAGTGCTTGAGAACTTATCAATTAACGATCACGATTTAATCATCTGGTGAGATGGACAACAGTCGAGACATTGGGAACTCTGGGATTTCAACATTTCAGATCGAACGATTTATTTCATGGAAACCATATCAATGGTCAGATTTGATCCTTACACCCATCCTTTCACTGCTTAATTCGACGACTAGGACTTAATCAAGCATTGAGATGGATGGCCACCATTTACTTCGCAACCTCATGCTTCACGTGATTGTGACGTGTAGGTAGGGTAGTGGAGTGTGGGGGGGGGTAGGCGGTAAGTAGTAAGGAGTGAGGGGGGTCCGAGTTAACAAGAAGGTGACACGTTATGAGGGCCCCACATGGGAAAAACCACCAACTCGGACCCCCCCTCCCACCGTTAAAGGCAGAAAGGTTGGGGGGGTTCGATATTCCCTGTCGAATGTATATCTGAGCGCCCAATTATCGGTCACTGAGATTAGCGCGCCCTTTAACATAAAGTGCCAAAATTGTCATGTCATTGTCCTTTACCCTTTCTTCATTTTGTCACCAACCATAGATCTATTAGGTGAGTGACCATCAACAGTCAATGTGGATTGTGAGTGATTTAATTCATCACCCAAGCTCTGTGTGCGTATCAACGTTCTTGATCTGATTTGATCGTTGACTAGTCCTCCAATGATTCTTATGAGATTCATCGCGTCATCTCTTTTGAGATTTGATCTTCATTCTCTCACCCTCGTGAGATTTTATCTCTGCATATCGTCATACTGTAACTTTGATTTTCATTTACTAACTCACTTGAGCTTTAATCTCTGCATATCGTCCAACTATTTGACATCAACCATTATATGCTAATAGAATACTATTGATATCAATGACAATATGTCATACCAACTTATCATCACATCAATGATATTGACTGTTGACATCAATGACAATATATTAATGACACTATATCCAACATTGTGAACCTTGTACGTAAGATATACTCTCCTAGCAACAAGTTGATGAAACGATACACCCAAATTGTTTGGGCACTTATCTCGAACCTACTATCTTTCAAAATTACACATGTTAAGAGGGAATTGAACTCAATGGTTGATCGGTTAGCTATTTTTGCAACCTCTCCTAATCAACAACTTCTGCCACAAAGACCTGATTGTACTTTTCAATCTCTATATCATCCACATATCCCTGACAATATAGAATCATGGCAGGTCTTCCCTAGCAATGAGAGCATCTGTGCTTTCATTCAAAATGAACCCTATAAGCCCAAGGAAATTATATCCATGGAAGATAACAAGATTCATGAGGGCTTGACTCCTCTAGAAAGTTCATTTTCATCGATTGATGTAGGCAATAAAGAGAAACATAAAGAAGAGGAGTCAAAAAGGAAGGTGGGTGAAACTATCTCCTTGAACATTGGAACACCCGAGTCTCCAAAGAATGTTAAAATAGGTGCCCAATATTCTGATGAAGAGGAACTAAATTTCGTCAAGCTACCTGGCGAATTTCAAGAAGTTTTTGCTTGGTCTTATGAGGATATTTGTGGTTTTTATCCCGCTCTTATACAGCATGCCATTCCTATCAAAGAGGGTGTAAAACTAGTTAGGAAAAAACAAAGACCTATCAACCTGCACTAGAAGCAACTATTCGAAAGGAGTTGGAAAAACTCTTGGAGGCTGGAATCATCTTTTCAGTCACGTACTTTGAATGGGTTTCCAACATGGTTCCTGTTAGGAAAACAACTAGTCAGATCAAATTATGTGTAGATTTCTGTGCATTGAATCGGGCTAGTATAAAAGATCACTTTCCTCTCCCTAATATGGAAATGATTTTGCAGCAAGTTGCAGGGTCACAAATGATGTTCTTACTTGACGATTTTTTTGGTTACAATCAAATCAAGGTAAAAAGGGCAGACAAATATAAAACCACCTGTATTACTCGTTGGGGCACCTTTGCTTATGAATGTATGCCTATTGGCTTATCCAATGCAAGTGTCACGTTGCAAGGGGTTGTGAAAATAGTTTTTGACGATGTGATTGGCGAGATTATTCATATCTATCTTGATGATCTAATCATGTACTATAAAGGATGATCAATTGCCTCGAAGTTTAAAAAATTATGGCTATGTCCTTCCAAGATCACTTTTGACCTAGGTACAAACTCTTACATTCTAAAATATTTACAAGAGCGATTGTTTTCCTACAACACTAACGGTTCACTTAAAACACTTGTGGAACCAACTTGAAAAGTTTAACGTTGTTTGGATTGTTCTGTATATTAGTAGTTCAGTTATGTTTTATTTTTTTTGGGTAGTTTTATTATTGCTTTTTCAATTCTTCTTTTTAAATAGTTTTCAATTATGCTTTTGTTTAATAGTTTTCCTTCTACTTTTTGCAATTATGTCATTTTATTTTCTGTTGTTCTAAATTTTGCGGTTTCATTCTGTTATGAAATTTCTTTCTTTTGTTCTTTTTGATTTCAATTTTTGGTCAAGTATTAGATGTTGGATTAGTTCTGCCACAATGACACTCTTGCAGGGTATTGTTATTCAATAACAATCAAGCTTACATGGTTGTTATGATGTTCCCCCTGAAGGCATCATTGAATTTGTTATCTCCTTTCATTGTTGTCTTATGAGAAAATTGGTTACTTCCCGCTTCTACTTTCCATCTCTTCATCCATTTGAGATTCAAAAGAGAAAGTCCATAAAAAATTTCTCCTTGAAGTCAAGAGAAAATTATGGTTGAATGATTATGCATAAAGGGATAACCCCCTTCATACTTAACATTTTCCATGAGTTATTCCCAAATTCCCGGTCATTTTTCCATTAAATCCGCTCACTTCCCCCTGTTGCATAATCATTATGGTTATATCTTCTTGATCTGTTGTTCTTGTCCTGCAAAACCATACATTCTTAGTTATTAATATGTTGGAAATAGATTTCCCTGTGGAGTCGCCAGTTTGTTGACGATAAAAATCGCAACAAGTAATTTCACTTGCAAAGTATTGCTAAAGCCTATTATTTAAACCATGTTAATAACATATAATACTAGTAGGTGGGACCCCCTTGTAGATTGGAGGCTCGAAGATAGTCATATCACACATTTTATGCTTTTGTTTCGGTGTTTCTTATAGGGTATTATATGGTTGATGATGCAGTCTCGGTTTCGTTTTGACATAATGATGGGTAGATGATGCAATTTATGGGATGTTCTTTTATTCAAAGCTTTAATTTTATGTTATGATTGGCATATATTTACAGTTTCTATGTTTGATCATGTCACCATGATTTATTATCTGGCTACACCTGCACAAGAAAAATGTTAGTAACAATATAAACAAAATCAAAGGGAAGAAACTTACAGAAAAAACAAAGAAAGGGCCTATGTTATGCCATGTTAGGAGTTATGTGCAAATAAAATGAAAACAAGTTAGTGTTAATCCTAACTATTAATGGTTGGTGGCTACGTGATTTGAATTTAAGTTATATTGGGTGCATTTGATATGGAAATACATATGGTATGGAAGTTTGGCAATGGTTAATATGAATGTTTTGGGTGGCGCATTTGGTAAGCAATGTGGTCGCAGATTTCAATGGTTTGGAATTAATGACATGGTTAAATGTATTAGTGAGTGTTGGCTGACATGTACTTCGAAATTGAATGAAGAGGATATGGAAGGGATGTGCAGTAAATGCACGTCGCTCCATACTTCCACCATCGGTCCATCACCCTAGTATGGCTATTGTTTCATTTTTTTTTGCTGGTGGTTAAGCTCTGAGATCCAAGCCTGGGAAGGAAACTCTCGGCCAGCTCGCCACTTTTAAGTTATCAGTTACATATATGGTTCTTTTTCACCCATCCATGAATTACGCTGTGTGTATGAATGAATGATGGCTCAATAATGATTTGGTTTGTGTTTTCTTGAGATTGGCAACTGTGTAAATGTGTGGTTTTTCTCTTTGGAATGACTACGTGGTTATTCGTTCTGCAAGTAAAAGATTTGGTTTGGTTGTTGGTGAAAATTGTGATGGCTCTCTATGGTTTTTGAGTGGATATGGGTATTATCGCTCTGTTTATCCTTGTTGGTCACTTCCTCATAGTTATAAGGGTAACTATGTCCAGTCGTATTCGGGTTGCTATGTGGTTGTTGTGTATGTTTCTCGGACTTCCTTTTGGTCACTGCGTATTTTTCCAGATTCATGGTCGTGGGTTTATTCACATGATCGTGGGATTACTTTCATTTTCTTGGCATCAACGTATCTCAAAAATTGGTCTTAGGGTGGCCATTATGCCAAGATAAATGATTTATGGTTGATTGGGTGATATAAGTTATGCCTTGGGTCTGCATTTCCACTAGCATTGTCATCAAATGAAATGGACAAAGGTTATACCTCTGTGTGTTCTGGGTATTTGTTGCTATCTAGTGGGCATTCGCTTATCCTCTGCATCATTGTCCTACCCTACCCATCATTGAACTGTTGTGCCATTGCACAGACCGGGAGTTATAAGGAACCATGTGCTTGTATCGAAGGGTCTCTGCCTATTGGTTGATATGTTTGGAGGACCTTTAGTCTCTTGGTATTATTGATGACTGAGCAAAATCTCAATTGCTTCTTTTTATTCACTGTTACAAAGCCCATTTTTTTTCAAATCCCTAACTGTCTTACTCAAATCGGGCATCTCTTTTATTGGCAAAGACTGGTTGTAAAATGGAGTGGTTATGACAGTTGCGTTGAATACCTAGCTCGTTTTATTTGATTAAATTGGTTGATTGGGAATCAATGATAATGTGGAGTCAATGGCTAACTCTTCTCGTTATGCTTTTGATCACTGTATTCTTACAACATGGTGTCAATTGCAAGTTGGTGAATGTTGTGTGTTTCACTAGTCTCGATCGGGATCATGGAAAATTGTGGAAATTGATGACTATGATTTCGTTGTTTCATTGTGTATCTATTATGGAGGCATCGTGCATGTTTTATTTAATTGCATAATTAGTGATGAAGCTCGGGTTTTATATTATGGTTTCATTGCAAATTTTATTGGTTAATATAATGAAAAAGGCATGAAATCAAGCAAGTTTTAGAAGCCTGTTCAATTTGGAAAAGGGACCTGTGTATATTTTTTATTGGGCGATTACGAATTTATGGACAATGTTTAATATTGTATAGTGATGTATTATGGATAGAGATGGAGCAATGTTGTTGTGTGTTTCTTTCGAATTTTTTTTTAAATGAAAGGAAATGAATTAAAGACCAAGTATTCTCTTAACAGGACTGTTGAAAGTCATAGTGATTATGAGTATGATTACAGGCTGTGTTAATTGAGAAATTTTGAAGAAATTGAATGTGGGACAGTGAACAGTTTTGACACACAGTAGTTATTAAATTGGTATTGGTATGTTTTGTATTTAATACATAGTTATGTTTATGGATTACTTGATTTGTTTTATGAACAATATTCATTTTTTTCCCTACCATTCTCTCACTTTTTCACACATTACAAGTCCCCTCGCTTTCCCATATTCACTATCCACTCCCTATTCTTAAAATTAAATTATAGTTAAGCGAAACTTTGTATTATAACAATTAAAGGATGGCACAAGGATGAGTTACAGTGATATGTTTTGATTTACAATACAGTTGATTGTTTGATGATTTTTTGAGCAATAATCATGATCTACTCCCCTTCATATTACCACTTTTCACTCAATACAATCCCTCACATATCCCAAAACCCTTATTCACCCCCTACTCATTAACAAGTATTAAACGATTTTTTTACAGATTGGATTGCATGAGTCTGATGTGTTGTTGAGACAAACTTTGTTTCATATTTAAAGAGATGTCTTGTATGGTTGTTGAAGAAACTAGTTGCTAATCAATAATGCATACAGGAGTGAGATTTTTCAGCAGAGGAAGCCATGGTCAGGGTAACAAAGGAAGAGGAAATTGGAACAGGGGCCCTAGAAGGCCAAGGTTTTCTATACATTTTGATGCAAACTCGCAAGACTTGAGACAACTATTCCAAGATGGATTTTTTAACTGGATTGGACAAGGAGTGGTCCAACCTAGGCCAGAAAGGCCTCACATCCAAACCCCACATGTCCCTGGTATCCCAGTTCCCCCTCGTGTCTCATTACAACTTGAAGTTCCTGAAAACGACGGATGGCAAGAGATTTTCCATCCGGCAGTCTCCCAACATCGTGGCTGGCCTAAATTGTCTCTACCTGCTCCTCCACATGTTAATCAAATTGTCCAAGCTTCCCCTGCCCACTCACCAGTTCAGTCTTCCCAAGCAAGTAAAAGGTTAAAAATCGAGGCCCACCATTCTCTTAATAAAGCAAAAGTTATTGTGTCCCCCTCCTCTCCCTCAAATGACTGCCAAATCTGTGTCGTCCCGCATGCATTTGAGAGATGATTGCTCTCATGTTATCAGTGAGATTAGGCCTAAAGGCTCCACACAGCCTAAGGAAAATTCAGATAAATCAAAGGGAGACAACAACAACAAGGGGAATATTGCCTCCCAGAGTGGCAAATATGGGTTTTAAGTGTTTTTATTTATTGATTTTTTAGAACAGTTGACTTTTGAAATTTTGGACAGCACACTATTTTTTTGGATATATGGATATTATATTTTTTGATATAGTTTCAATTATCATTGATATAAATTGTCAAATTGTGAGAGTGATGATGGGAGCCACAAGGAGGGATGTGTTTGATTGATTAACTAGTTGTGTTATGCTTGTTAAAGAAACTAAAGGGAGTCACGAGAGGTCCCACCTACTAGTTATTATTTATTTAAGAGCCTTATTATTATTTTATTACTTTTCCCCCTTAACTAAAAAGTTGGTTGAGTTTTAGTTAACTTAACTAAAGAGGTAGTTTAACTACTTCAACTAATTTTGATTTCTTAAAGGCAAAAAGAAAAGGAGAAACAAGAGGAGAATAGAAGGAGAAAGCATACTAAGGTATGCTCTCTGAGTTTTTTTGAGATAATTTAGTTTTCATTCATTCTATGATTCATTGAAAGCCTAATTCTCTTTTATGGTAGCAGAATCCTATTGTAGACAACAAGATTCAGGGTTGAATTACATCATTCGGACACTTGTTTTTTAGAGGTGTTGATCTATCTTTGATAGTCTGTGTAGACTTGTTTGTTTGTGAATTAAATATCATGACTGATAAAGATTATTGTGCAGAGTCAAGTGGGTAGAAATCTGTGGCAAGTTGATCTAGCTTTTAAAGTTCAGTTTTTTTACTTTCTATCAGAAGTCCTTTTGTATGGTTTTCATCGGGGACATCTAAGTTTGACTTTGGTCCAAACTTCCTCAGGGAATTTTGTAAAGAGAACGAGTCTTTTGATAAATTGGAATGGAATAAATGATTTATTTATGTCTCATATGTGTTGATTATTGACTTGGTTTTTTTACTTATGTCTCTATATTATTTCTGCATCTATTATATTCAGAAAATTACATAAATATTGAATTTTTCAGCAATCTTTCATTTATAAAAAAATCAACCTAAGCACTTGTAACTAATACTTGTGGATTAGGAAACAATTTTTTATGGCTATAAACATAGGGTGACATTCCCGTCTATCTTGCTTTAGCCAAGTAAGATCTAAAAATTCTTGAGTAAGATCATTTCATATCTTTTCCTTAACATGTACATGATCGGACTGTGGGATGATGTCGGACATGCATTTCGCATTGGGCCACATATGCTCGAGATTGAGCTTAACGATGTTTAATTTTTTACTAGCCTCTCAAAAAGAGGGGCTCCTATCCTTTTGTCCGGACATCAAGAAACTCCTCAACCCACTGAGGCATATGTTGTTGAGCATTGTATGCCAAGATCTTGATTGGTCGGTGGGCGAATCGTAATCAAAGATGTGAGCGATTTGGCATTGAGATCGATTCTATTCGCCATTACCAAATTGGTGGGTAGTACCAGCGCTCATTTAGATTAGAAATCATAGATGGCATATTCTCTACAATGTGTAGAGCCCAGATTGTTTAATTAGAGCGCATGGTTCCTTCGGAATGTGAAGGAACATATCTCAAAGTGCAGGACAGGTTGGCAAAAGCAATTTGGATATGGCTCTTTCCTAGTTTTGTTCTTTTTGGAGCGAGTACCTCACAAGCAGCCACAAGTTACCTTGATAGCATGACCTCCGATTGAGCCATGGATGGAGAGATGGACCATTTTGTCCCCGATATTGGGGAATGAGCCCTCAACATTTAGGTTTACAGCTGATTTCTTCACTTGGTGGAGGATACAGTTGGTTGTCATCGAGAATTTTCCATATGTTGGAGTAGATTTTTTGGGGCAGTGCAGACTTTGTGCTCCTTGAGGGCATTTAGTGGGATCTGTCAGGTACGAAACTAAACCTTGTCATGTATTTTTGATTTTATATTTTATATTATTTTTTATGTGTACAAAGAGGGATCTAAAGATGTTTTTGTTTCATCATGCCGATAGAGGTGCATCACATCTGGTGGAGATGTCAGCACTAGGGCATCATGGGGACGTGCAAATAGCAGTAGAGCATGAGGTTGCAGTGGGAGGACTTCGAGAGGTCGAGAGGAACCTCCAAGGAATGACCATGGGTCTCCCACCTCTCAGGAAGCGGGATGTGCCTCTCCATTTGCAGAGACATACAATAGGAGTTACTGACAGTTTGAACCACTTGCTCCAATGAGTGGCTTGTGCAGTAGTGTGCTTCTCAGATCACAACATGATATGGGAGGACTAGGATCCTCAACATATTTTGTAGTCTTTCATGATGATATCATGGGCATGAGAGCCCATATTTTTCCCCATTATGTACTTTTTGATGATGTATTTTTAAAACAAACTTTTGCTATCACGCATTTATATATATATCCAAGTTTTGTTGTTCCTATTGATGTTAGAATTTATCTTATGTGATGTTTTAGTGTACATGTGATTCATGTCTTTTTCCAAATGTTTTATCTATCCGCAAGATACCTATCCAATATGTAATTAGCTAACGAATCCATTGTTCTGTTGAGTTCTCTTGGTATATGTCTGTATTGTATAAATTCAAATGATCTTTAGAGATGGTGAACTCTTAGGTGGAGACGTAGTAAGATAGGGTTGCGAATGACATAATCTCAATTAAGTTGACAAACCACGAGTTGAGAATCTAGGTTGATAATCAGATGAGATATACCTAGAGAGGAGGCCTCGATTAAGAGTCTGATGATGACATGATATTATGCTATGTTATTGGTTGTCTATACTAGGCAAATTCCTCCTAAACTCACCAACTTGTCAGAGTGGTAAATGACCCAAGCTGCAGAAGCAATGTTCTGGGTGTGCCGACTAGCGCCATCCGCAGACCCGACAAAGATGGGAAAGGGAGATGTCATCTGCTCATGCAATCACAAGACAAAGTATAAGCAGTTAAGACAAAACTCATACACGCAAGCAAAAAGACACACCAAATCAAAAGCTAAAGTACAAGAATGTACAAAGCACACATGCCAGATGTTCTATGCAGAGTACTTCTTGAGGTAAAGCTCATTTTGGGGCTCACCAAGAGATATTCCATCGTAGTTGACTAACTCGTAAGTGCCTCTATGTAATACATGTTTTATGATATACAGTCCATGTCATAGAGGTTCTAACTTCCCTGTCCCCAACTTATCATGAGTTTGGTCATAAACGAGGACTAAGTCTCCTTCTACAAAAGTACGAGGTTGAACGGACTTGTCGTATTGACTCTTCATTTGTTTTTTATATGTCTCATTAACGAGAGCAACATCATGACGTGTTTCGTCCAACTTGGTTAAATATAGGAATTGTTCCTCTTCAGCAGAGGTATAAGGCAGGAGTTCTACGGTGAGTTTCAATGAAGGGATCTCACACTCGATCGGTAACACTGCTTCTACACCATATACCAACTGGAATGGAGTGAATCCAGTTGTCATTTTCACTGAAGTGCGAAAGGCCCAGAGTGCAGAGAAATGTTGCAAGTGCCAAGAGGTTTTGTTTGTCCCAACCATGCATCGGAGCATGGTCTTTAGGAATTTGTTGATAGCTTCAACTTGTTTGTTTGCTTGAGGATAGTAGAGGGATGAGTTTTCATGGTGAAAACCCAACTTGACGTGAAACTCACCTATCATCTGGTTCCAAAAATGTGAGTCGTGATCGATGACAATGGCTTGTGGGACACCAAAGTGAGTGATGATGTGGTTAAAAACAAAGAGTGTTGCAGTGCGACCATCATTAAGAAACGTAGGCATAGCCTCGATCCATTTAGTGAAATAATCAACGACAATGATGATATAACTGTGCCCCCGGGATGAGGTAAGCTTACATTGCATAAAATCAATGCCCCATTTGACGAAGGGGCTGATGACGACAATGGGATGCAGTGGAGCAGGGTGGGTACGTTCCTTTTTCTGAAAAACTTGACAGGGTGGGCATCGTTTGACAACCTCGATACAATCTTTGAAGATGGAGGGCCAAAAATAACTGGCACTTAAGATTTTCTGGGTTGTAGCCATCCCAAAAAGATGACCACCACAAGCTCCAAGGTGACAGTAATTCAAAATGTGTTCAGCCTTATTGTGTGTTAAACAATGTCGTAGGACAGTATCAATACCACATCAATACAAAGTGTCTCTAATGATAAGGTAGTGTTTAGAATGGTGGCGGATATGACAACGTTCTTTACGGAAAATATCGGGTTGGAAAAGTTGGGTTTGAAGATAGAGAACAATATATCCATACCAAGGGTCTGACGTGCTAATGAGGAATAGATATTCTTCGAGAAGAGAATCATTGGGCTCAGTATCTTCATCGGCATAGGGAAGATCGCAGATGAGTTCCGCAAAAACCAACGATTTTTTAGCTTTTGATTTGGCAAACTCGAGATCAAATTCTTGAAGAATAACGATCTATTTGGAATAATTGCCCCCAAGGACTTGACCTGTAAGGATATGGTACATGGGGCTCGAGTATGCAATTACCATGGTAGTTCGTAATAGTATGTAATGGAGAAATATATGGATGCGAATGACGGTTGTCGGAGCCAACTTCTCAACGTGTGAATATCGGAGCACGAGATCAGATAGTATATCACGTGTTCATCACCGTTAGGATCCTTTTGAACTAACACCATAGCAATAGTGGAAGTAGAGGCGGCCAAATAAAGGATATAGTCTTGTGCAAAATTCAGAGGATGCAAGAGAGGTGTGTGGGTTAATGCGTGCTTAAGAGCATCAAAATAGCATTGAGCAGTGTCATCCTAGATGAAAGGAGTGACTTTCTACAACAATCTCATAAATCCTTTAGTGAGTTTGGCGTAATTACATATAAAATGATGAAGAAAGTTTGCTTTCACTTGCAAACTTTGGAGTTGGGTCAGATTTTTGGGAGGGGGTAAAGCAAGAATAACTTCACTTTTAAGGGATCCACCCTAATCATGTCTATGGAAACGATGAATCTGAGGAGTCGACATGATTCGACAATAAAGATGCATTTGTGAGGGTTCAAACTGATATGGTAAAACCGACATCGAATAAAAATGGCTCATAAATGACCAATATGGTCTCATCGCATAGACGAATGAGCGGGTAAATCATCGAGGTAAGGTTCCACAATATGTTTGATATCGTGGAAAGCATATGACATGGCCCACTGGAAAGTAGGACCAATGCTTTTTAGACGAAAGGGTAGCTTCCAATAAGTGAATGTCCCCCAAGGGAAGATAAAGGTTGTCTTATGTTGATCAGCTGGTAGAATATCGATATGGTTATACCTTGAGAAACCATCCATCAAGGAAAATATAACGTTGCCAGTGCAATTATCGATGATTTGGTCGATAAGGGGTGTTAGTAATTGTCTTTTGGACAAGCCTTGTTGAGATCCCTATAATTGACACATACACGAATGGTTCCTTGTTTTTTAGCGACCGAAACAATGTTAGAAACCCATTCCGTCAAGGGGACAAGATAAATAAAGCCAAACTTCAACAGTTTTTCAACTTCTGCCTTTATGGCCACGGTTTTCTTAGGATGAACCAAGCGAAGTTTTTGTCGTACAGGTTTAACACCTGGGTAATTTTTTATCTCATGCACAACAATCGATTTATCGATCCCTGGCATCTTTTCATAACTCCAAGTGAAGACATCACATAATTCTTTGAATAAAGCGGTGTAAGCTTCCACTTCCTTGGGCGAACAATTAGCACCAAGATGAGCATTTTCCATGATACCTTCTTTGATCGAGATCTCGATAGTGATGGTAGAAGAGATGTTGCCTAAATTCCCCTCGGAAGTAGTATCCTGGGTAAGGATGGGAGATTGGGGAGAATCGACAACATCGTGAGGAAAGATAGAGTGTATATCTTTCTCAATTTCATCTAGACTAGGGAGAAAATATGGACGATGATGGTTTTCATCCCAAGATACCTTGTTGATACTAAGCATTTCCATAATGGATTCATCTGATGGAAAAATTCGTAGGATGTAGTCAAAAGCATAGGATAAGGAATCCAACCAAGATGGAAATGAGTAAGTGTTAGATGCCAACAGATGTTGGTTGTCCAATGAGGGAGAGGCGGATTGGATGGCATTGTATGAAGCCTCAACAGGACTAAGTGGCATAGCATCACCTAGTGCATTGAATTCCAAAGGACTAGGCACAATCCAAGGATCATATGATTCATAAGATTGATATGCCATAGTCGAGATCATATTGATCATGGAAATGTGTTGCGAGGTGGGAGGAAGTGGTGTAGGGAAAGTACCCATAAGGGAAGAGTCTTTTAAAAGACCTACAATGACACTTTCATAAGTGATCTTAGTATCTCCCAAGAAAGGAATATTGTTGATGGCGGGAGTGCGAGCATCGGGGGTGTAGTAATCTAACTGGTCGATAGTGACAATTTTACCTTGATATGGGAATTGTACACATCGAAACACCGATGAAGCGATGGTAGTCATGGAATAAAACCAACTTCTTCCTAACAACAAGTTGTAATCAAAGGGAGCATCGACTACCTCTACATCGACAGAGATAGTCTTACCTCCCAACTAAACAACTAAGGACTGCAAGAGTCCGTGAGGACTAAAACCTCGCCCATCGAATGCTCATAACATTGTAGGGGATTGATTAAGAACATG